>CM053276.1:96010615-96097940 GCA_028583415.1 Protea cynaroides | reverse complement strand
TGGATGGGGACGACAATACACGTTACCTTTGGGTGGACTTCCACACCCTGTGTATAGAGGAGGGGTCAATAAACGTTAACCTTTGACCACCGAACCTTTCTATTGCGCATTGCAAACTTAAAACCAGACTAAAGATATGAATTGAATGCATGCATATGTATTGTTGCATTGTTTTGTTTTCTCACTGAGCCATGATGTGTGCTCACCCCATGATGTCGAATATTTTTAGTTGATGTTGCAGGTACTACCGTCGAAGATTATGTCAACGCTCCAGTGTACGGGCACATGACGGCGATGGAAGTTGAAGACGAAGTGGATACGCATGACTCCTCTTGCGAGTGCAACTCATGCGTATTCGATTAGATTTTATAGATTTTATTTTCATTACTTGGATTTAGTAAAGACATGTAATTGATATTTATTTATGTCTTAGTTGATACAGAATAATTTATTATTTAAATATGATTATCACAGTTAGATTTCTCAGTTCATTTTACTATAAGACTTCCGCTATTGTGTATTTACTCTGATTATGAATGTGGATGTCTGAGGTTTAGATAAAACGGATATAGCCTACTCGAAATCCTGGTTGAACCGTTGGTTTGCTAGCGGTTCATCACATCATTCTGAATAGTGTGGAATTGGGGTGTGACAGATATAATATTGATATTTAGTTGATTCTTAAAGCTTGAAAGAGGACCTACGATCAAGCAAAGGTGAGGGAATAGGACCTAAACTAATTGGTTAATAATAAACTATTTTATTCTTGAGTCCAATGCCATGATTGATTCTATGTGTGTATGCTTGTTATGTGCATTCAACATGTCATCCAATATTTCTATTATTACTCTTCATGCTTATTTAAATTATTGTTTATAACATGATGATGATGATGATGATGATAGAAATAGGCATGTGAATGTATGTGTGGTTGGTGTGCTTGATGTAAGCGAGTATCAGGGGGAGGTGTCATAGATGGGGTCTCAACACTCTAGCTCTATCTCTAACTCAAGTCTTGTCCACTGACATCGTCGTATCGCCATTACCTTAGCAGAACTATTACGTCGTAGGGTATGAGGGGAGGTGGTCTCGGACCGTGTAGTCTCTGACTCTACCGGGGGGCCTTAGCCCTATCTCTATGGACGTATTGAGGGATGCTGGGGTGAGGCCTTGGATACACTGATTGACATTAGAATTAGTTAGTTGCGAGCCCAGTTTGCGAGCCCTCGCCAGCAGGGGCTTACATGTTGGTATGGGCAACGGGTACAGCAATAAACGTGACCTTTGCGTGTACATTGTCCATGGTGGGTGCATGTGGAACGACAATAAACGTTACCTTTGGGTGGCTTTACACACTCGTGTATAGAGGTGCGGCGTCAATAAACGTGACCTTTGGCCACCTATCCTTTCTATAGCACATTGCAAATTTATTTACCAGACTAAAGATATGAACTGAATGCATGCATATGTTTGTTGCATTGTTTTGTTTGCTCACTGAGCCATGATGTGTGCTCACCCTCTCGACGTCGAATATTTTTAGTTGATGATGCAGGTACTACGGTTGAAGATTATATGAGTGCTCCGGTGTATGCGCATGTTGCTGCAATGGAAGTCGAAGACTTAGTAGACACGCATGACCCCTCATGCGAGTGCAACTCATGCGTATTCTGTTAGGATTTTAATTGAATTTATAAAGGGATGTAATTGATATTTTATTTATTTATGTCTCAGTTGATACAACAATAACTTGATATTTTAATTATGATTATTACAGTTAGAGTTCTCAGTTCATTTACTATAAGACTTCCGCTATTGTTTATTTATTCTGATTTTGGTTGTGGATGTGCATGATTTTTATTTTTAATGGACATAGCCTATTAGAGATCCTGGTTGAATCGTTGGTTTATTAGCGGTTCATCACACCATTCTGAATAGTGCGGAATTGGGGTGTGACACTTTAGGTATAATTTCTCAAAACGTCAACCACCTCTGGTATGATTTTTGAAACGTGAGATACCTCTGGTATAATTTTTCAAAACGTTAGGTACCTCTGGTGAAATTTAAATCTTAGGCTATATTTGGTATGCGTTCCCAGAATGGAGAATGCATGCATTATTAAAATAGGATGATAATGGGCTAAAGAATGACACATTTCTGTTGTGGGCTCCGGTTACAGAATCAGCAAAAGAGTGTATCTCAGAATAGTCTGTGTTCTCATAATGCATTCCATTATTCAAGAAAAAGAATGCATTATTTTTGTCATCTCAGAATGTTTTCTTGATTTAGATTGCATTCCAAGAATGCATACCAAACGTACCCTTAATTATTATCACCAAGTAGTATGTTCTAAGATTTTTGGTTCATAATATCTACAGAGGGCACTTGTGGCTATGGTGATCTATTCGATCAGGGTTATGCCCTGGAGACAACGGCATTGAGCACAGCTCTGTTCCATGATGGCCGAACTTGTGGAGCTTGCTTTGAGATCAAGTGCTTCAATGACACGGAGTGGTGCTTGCCCGGAACCATCAGGGTCACGGCTGCCAACTTCTGCCCTCCAAACTACGGCAAGCCTTATGAGAACTGGTGTAATCCGGTGTAATCCACCACTAAGGCATTTTGATCTCTCTATGCCCATGTTTTTGAAGATTGCGAAATATAAGGCTGGCATTGTCCCCATCCGTTACCAAAGAGTCCCATGCATTAAGATAGGCGATATTAAATTTGAATGAAGGGAAACACGTATTGGATACTCATGCTTGTTTACAATGTTGCCAGTGCCGGAGATGTTGTAGATGTTGAGGTTAAGGGTCAAACACTGGATGGGTACAAATTACACGACTTTGGGGCCAAAAATGGTTAACTGGAGTTAGATTGCAAGGGCAGAGCTTGTCATTCCTATGACTGTTAGTGATGGTAGGAAGGTGTTATCAGACAATGTTGCACCAGCTAATTGGCAATTTGGTCAAACCTTTGAAGGAAAACAGTTTTGAAACTGTCTTTCTTTTTCTTCTTTGTTCTCATTATTTTATTTTATTTTTTTATTTTTATTATGACAGGAATTTGGATTGGTTTACTAGGTTTCCAAAAGAAGTGAGGAATGCATTGTATTTGTTTTAATTGTTCATTGAATGAAGGAGTATCTCAATGACATCTCATGAATCTATAATATGTAACCTTTTTTTATTCCTCTTCTTTTATTTCAAAAAGGCCTTTTAAGTGAGAGATAAAAATAAATTTTCAACGTAATTGAAAAATGTCTGGTCTTACATATTTTTTTTAATATACACATGAAATAACAGATTTTACTTCATCTATAAAAGGGATTAGGCGACACACCTATAAGTGTATTTAGAATATACCACCTTTTAACTGCACTTGTTTTATTCTCAAAAGTTTTTTTAAATTATGAGTAAAATGGGTTTTTTATAATTTTTTTAAAAAGTAAGATATCATTAAGTCATTGGGAATAGTGCTCATTGTCCAGCTCATTTTTTCAATGAGACATGTAAAATGATAGAAATATGCCGTCACTAAAAAAACAAGCATTGTACTAAGAGGGCAAAAAAATAAGGTATTAAATTATTTGACACATTAAGAGTTGATAAGAAAATCCCTTACAAAAATATATGTTATACTAGGAAAAAATAACAATGACAAGATTACAAATTATTTGACACATTAAAGATTGTCATTAAGAAAACCCTTAGGCTTTGTTTGGTTGCAAAGGGAATTGAAGGGAAGAAAAGTGAAATTTTTTAACTTTGAATGGAAACTTTTATAGTTGTAACACAACATGATTGTATAAATTACTTAAAATTCTTAACATATTTACTAATGATACTTATAAGATGTAAAATTTATTTTTCTTTTCAAATGGGAGGGATTTATTTGCAAAGTGAAGTGTAACTTAATAACTAAATATGGAATAATTTGGAATTAATTACATAGTAATGTGATAGCATGTATTGTAATCATTATAAAATTTTTCATTTAAAGTTTAAAATTTCACTTCTCTTCCTTTCAATTCCCCTTGCAACCAAACAAAGCCTTAATGAATGACAATGAATTAGATCCACTTATGCCCTTACAACTAATTTCCTTGATTAAGGGTTGAATTTGAATACCCTTACAACTAATTTCCTCGATTAATAATTAAATATATAGATTTGTTAAACTTTTATTTAATGCATATAAGGTATATAGTTTTTATCTAAAAAGTTACATTTTAGCTGTGTATGTAGATCATAAAGTTATTTTCTCTATCGATCAATCCAAAGTTAATGTATTATGTATTACAGGAACCATAGCCCCATGTAAAATTTTCCAAAATGAAATTCATTGTTGTCTTTAGATATACGTTGTATGTTGGAATGTCATTTGGTCTTGGTCGGGCTTAATCGGTCCCTAATTGACGAGGCATGAACATGGTTATATTCGGCCCGATCGGTCTCGGTCCATAATCGGTCTTATGCTAATCGGACTAATCAGTCTACAAATAGGTCGTAAGGGCTCATGCCAAAGTGTAAATAAAAAATAGAGAGATGTTGGTTTTCGAATCCATAATTGTTCTCATATTGTAGATTAGATACATTCTTGTAGGATTGTAAAAGCCTCTTATTAAGCTTGTGATCACCCATGTAGACAAAGATGAGGACGAAAAGAACGAACGGAAGACTCAAGAAATGAAAGAGAATAAGAGACAATTTAATGTTTTAGGTTTTTAGCTTTAGGGTTGTATTTGTTTGGTTTAAACCAAGATTCAATTCGGATTAAGGGTATATTCGGTCGGGCTACTCCCTAGCATCATGAACTTCTGTTTCAATAATCTGTTCGAGCCTAAGCCCGTCATGTTTAATAATCAAGCCAATCTATCTCGGTCCATAATCGATCAGGCACTGTTAAGCTACATGGTGCGAACTTGAAATTGACACCCCTAGCCTTATATGTACCTATAACTTTTTCTTGTGAAAGTGTCTTCTTAGCCATAAATTATACCACATTTCTCAATGAGGTGATGAGGGTAGATTTTAAGAACATATAGGAGAAGAATTTATTTTGGTTACTCAAACTAAATAAACATGTAACCGACCATGTTCAACAATCATGTTGCATCTTCCTAATACACCACTTTACTATGGTGTCCCTAGGGCACTCAATTGAGATGTAATTTCATCATGTTTAGGCTGGAATTGTTCACTTCGTCAATGATTACCAACACTACACTTACTCCTTCTCCCAATTTTGTAAGCTCTGTAAGGTATTCAATTAGCCAATGTGTGACAGTTTTGAACCAAATTCTGGATCTTAGTAAGGAATTATATGTTAAAGTTATGAATCATATGACGAACAATGCGGATTGGAGAGAGCTATCATGAGCTTAGATGATGATAAGAAATTGTAGGTGATAGAGTCACTTCCATGATATCAATAGTGGTTCTATTTAAAAGTTGTTTACATTTGATACAATGGTTTTTTTAATTTGAGTACAATAGTTTGATAGGATGGTTTGTTTAAATTTTTGTTAACTCCAAGTTTAATACAATGGATTATGGAAACTTATTATGGTTTGTTTAAATTTTATGGAATGCTTTTTCATATAGTGCAATAGTTTGATGTGGTTTGATATGTAATGATAGTTATGTATCTGTTATATGTCTTTATTTTATTTATTTATTATGCAGTATTAAACATGAATGGAATGATTAGTAATGAAGTTATGAGATGTTACGAAGAAATGGATTGGAGCATGTTGGAGTTCATAACAATGCATGAATTAGAGATGTCTTTACACATCAGGGAACCCTGTAGAGATTCATTCATGACAGGTTTGAGATGGGTAGCAGAATTATTAGTTGGTAATAGTGATAGAATCTATGATGAGTTTTGTATGGAATGACATGTGTTCATCAATCTGTGTAATCTCATGAAACAAAGAGGTTGGCTACAAGATAGTCGATACCTAAAAGTTGATGAACAATTGGCTATGTTCATCCAAGCGCTGCAAGGGAGATGTGGCATTAGGAAACGCGCTGAAAGGTTCCAACACTCAGGGGAGACAGTGAGTAGATTGTTCAAGATTGTGTTAAAGTATGAATTTATCAAAGGAAAATATTCGGCCACCCAATATGAACGTGGAACAATCACAAGTACGAAACAATCCAAGACATCATCCTTACTTCAAGGTAATTTTTCTACTGCCAATTATGCTCTCATTTTTCTTGATATGTTTTGTGCATTTTAAGTTGTATCTTTATCCATCTTATTAGGATTGTGTTGGGGCCATTGATGGCACACATGTGGACGCTTCAGTACCAGCAAATATGTAAGTTTCCTATAGAAATAGGAAGAAAACACTATCACAGAATGTGATGTGTATATGCTCATTTGACATGAAGTTTAGTTACGTATATGTCGGATGGGAGGGTAGTGCTAATGACTGCCGTATATTAGCAGATGCTCGTCGCCAAGTGTCTTTTCCACATCTACCCCCAGGTTATATGTTTTATTGTAGATTATGTTGGTTTATTTATTTACTTAGGTTGTTTATATATTAATTTATTGTTGTTTACAATTATGTAGGCAAATATTATGTTGTAGATTCAGGATATTCGAATCAACGTCGGTACCTCATGCCATTCAAAGGAAATCGATATCATCTATGTGATTACAGGGGAGCTGGACGAGAACCTAGATCTGCTAAAGAATTATTCAATCACAGACATTCTTCTTTATATAATGTGATTGAATGATCATTTGGAGTGTTAAAGGCTCGGTTCGGCATTTTGAAATCAATGCCATCCTATCCACTCAAAATCCAGGTTCATTGTCATAGCATGCTATGCTCTCCACAATTATATTAAAGATGAGCAACTTGCAGACCAGGAATTCAATAGGCTAAAGGCATATAATGCCTTGGATGAGGATCAAGAAGAGGAAAAGGATAGGAACTGATCCTGTGATACATACACCTAGTAATTTGAGTGGTACAGGCCCAGAGATGAATGCAATTAGGATAGGGATTGCCAACCAATTGGCTAGGGATAATGGTTTATCAGAATTTTGATTTTGTAACTATGTTTAATTTGACTATGCATCCTTTTATTAAACAATGTGCTAGAACAAATTACAGTTGTACCTTATTTTTGTAGTCTGTGATAATTATACAATGCTTATATTTTATTCCATCTTAAGGACACTTGAATGCATGTGTAATTAAATTTGATGCCATTTTTTCCCCCTTCATAGATATATATGGCTGATTTTGAACCTCCGATGTGTGAGTGTAGGATGGGTGTAAGCACCCCATTTTTGCTATCTCCATCATAAGTGAATCCACATGACAAGTTTTCGACTTTTAACCAAAGGGTTTGTGATTCTTTAATGAACCCCACAGCAGGATCATAGGCTATATCACCTACTTGGATGTATAGGTCGTGAAATTATCTTCAAAATAATATCTGAATCATCAAATTCTGACATCAAACAAGGAAGGTATCACAGTTTGAAAGTGCAGGGGCATTTACGTAATTATCGTATAATGCATACATTATCATTTAAACTTCAAATCATCATATCTTGATCATCCGATATCGGAATCGTATGATTCAAGTACCAATATTCCTTATTTTCAGTTCTTTTCAAAGTAGACATGAAAAATCTCAGGTAGAGGTCACCAGTGGGCCCCATGCAAGCTTTCATGCAGAATTATCGATAGAACTTCAATGCTTCATATCTTTGCCGTTCTACGTCCGATTCAGATGATTCAAAGGCCATTATTCTTCATTTGTTGTGGTGTTCTACAAAGTGGACGTGAAAAATCCAGTACAGAAATCTCAGAAGGGTCCCATGCAAAATTACATGTCGAAATGATCGTTTAATCTTTGAAAATTTATATTTTGGTCACCCCACATCCAAATCAGGTGATTTCAGTTTCAATATGTTCCATTTTTAGTACTCTACAAAATAGACGTAAAGGATTTCAGGCAGAAGTCTCTGAAGGATCTCATGCAGAATGGTTAGCCAAATTATCGTAAATTAACCTGCTTAAACTTCAGAAATTCATAAGTTGACCATTTTATTTTCAAATGAGGTGATTCAAGTTTCAATATTCCTCATTTTTAGTGTTCTACAAAGTGAACGTAGAAAAATTGGAGTAAAGGCTATCGAAAAATTTCATGTAAAATGACGTCGGAAATGTACTATGAAATGATAGAAGAAGTCAACTTTGGTCCAAACCCAGCTCAACCCAACTTAGTCCAACTCAGTCCGACCCAGCTCAGACCAGTCTGGACCAAGTCACGTCGGCTCATATGCATGCATTTATTATATATATATATATATATATATATACATATTTATATAATGTATAATATATTATTTTATATATGTCTTATAGGTATATTATATTATATATATTAATATATTTATATATATTACATAGAAAAAGAGAAGAAGCCGTGAAGAAAGAGAAAAGGAAAGAAAGGAAGAAAGTTGAGAGAGAGAAGAAAAAAGAAGAAAAAATGAAAGAAAGGAAGAAAGCCGAGAGAGAGAGAAGAGAAAAGAAAAAGGAAAGAAAGGAAGAGAAGCTGAGAAGAAGGAGAAGAAGGAAAGAAAGGAAAGAGAGAAAGAGAGGAAAAAATGTGAGGAAAAGGAGAGGATTCTCCAGAAGAAGGAAAGAAAAATGAAAGAAAGGAAGAGGAAGGAAGAAGAGAAGGAAAGAAAACAAAAAAAAAAAAAAGGAAAGAGAGAAAGGGAAAAAAATGTGGAAGGGAAGGAGATTTTCTAGAAAGAGGAAGGAGAAAAGGAAAGAAGAGGAAAAGGAAAGAGAGAAAGAGAAAACGTGAGGAGGAAGGGAGAGGATTTTCAAGAAGAAGAGAGAAGAGGGGAGAAACCATGAGAAAAAAGAGAGAAAAAGGGAGAGAAAAAAAAAGAAAAGAAAAAAAAGGAGAGAGAGCCGTGAGAAGAAAAAAAAAGAAAAAAAAAGAAGAGGAAGAAGAAGAAGGCAGAGAGTTAGAGAAGAAAGGAGCAGAGAAGAGGAGGAGGAGGATTCACCTTCAGAAATCTTGATACGATCTCCAAAAAATCCTACATCAAAAGTTTCGCTCCATTTGAGCATAAGGTTGGTACCCTAAAACAAATTTAGTGGTCTTTTAGAAGGTTTGAATATTGATTTTGCTTGAAGAGGCTCATTTTCATTAATCTCGATCAGAAATGCTCTATTGCATGCATGTTGATGTTAGGATACTCATGTCTAATATTTTTTATGTATGATAATTTGTTTAAATTGTCCGATGATGAAGATTTGAGTGATATATGTTGATTTTTGATATGTTTGATAAATTCTACAAAGTGGATTTCTGATCTGAAATTTTTAGATTTTGTTGTATTTTAATTATAAATTTATGTATTATTATTTTATAGTAAAAAATAAAATTTCAATATAAAGCTATTTTTGGTTTTTTCCTTTTATAGTATGTGGATTGAGAGGGTATTGAGGTGGAGCTAGTAAGGTTGGATCCCAAGACCTCAAGTTGACACAAGTATGGTTGGTCTCTTTTCTTAGTCCCACATGAGAAGTGAAAGAGGTTGTAGGGTACCTTATATATAGTTTTGGGAACTATAAGGGATAGGGTAATTTGGAGGGAAGTCTCCTCCTCCCTTGTGTCCGGTTGGTTCCGTATTACTTTTTACATGCGCGCATGCCCACGCCGAGCCGAGCCTTGCCGAGCCGACCGGCCGGTCGTGCCATGGCATGGTGCGGGTGTGGGTGTGGGTCAACTCAAGATATATTTTTTGGTTGGATGCTATTCATTCCGTGACAAACCAAACCGGAATCATTACTGACTAGATATGACTATTCAAAGGGACATACTCTTACCAAAAGGATTTGATCTGAACGCTTGGATTAGGATCAATCAATCCAAGCCGTTAAGATCGTAAAGACACGTCCATTCATGGAACAGATCCTTTGGGAAAATGTGTGATCTCAACGGTCAGATTAGATTCAAATATTTCAAACCGTTAGATCGTAGAAGTGCATCTGTTCAATAGGATAGATCCTTTGGTAAGGGGTGTGATCTAAACCATCAGATCAAGATCTAATGATCTGAGCCGTTGGAATGAAAGGACACACCTACTTGTAAGGGTGCTTAGAAAGGGCATGTCCTACTCTATAAATAGGGTAATAGGAGCCCTCTATTGGGTTCGAAATTTTGTATGAAACAAATGCTCTCTCTCTCTCTCTCTCTCTCTCTCCCTCTTTGATGATCAATACTATAATCGATTTTTTCCATCATCGATGTCTGCATTGGCCTTAGTACCACTCTGAAGTACTTGAAGGAGTGGATTAGACTAGTGCAGGTCTAATACAGGAAGCCAAGAAGCTACTTTATTTTGGAGCAAGATTTGCGTTAAAACCCGATTGCATCATTGGGGGCAAATTCTATCTTTAGGACTGTATCGCTTGTGATATGACTCAGCTTCAAAATTGTTTATTTGTTGTAGTACAGTCTTCATCATCAGAATCATCATTGGAACAAGAAATTTCTCAAATCAAGTCTTCATCATCAGAATCATCATCGAAACAAGAAATTTCTCAAATTAAGGTACGACATTAAATTATTTTTACAACAGATTTAGAATCCATATTTGGGACGTGCATCTCATGTGGTTTTGTTTAGATTTTGAAGCTCAAATTTTTATGGGATTCTCTCTCATATGTCAGAAGACTCCCCTTGAAATTTTGTTCCATTGGGAATTGGAAAAGTTCATCAAACAAATTCCCCATTGGCATTGCTGCCCTACTCGGGTATAATGCAATCCCCTATTAGAAAGTTCTAGAAAAGGGTCTTATGGCCATAATCAGGAAAACAACTTCATACAAATTTTTTCAAGAAGTCTTCTAAAAAATGGCACTAGTTTTGGATTTTTTCAATTTTTCATTGAAATGATATTGATTTTTAAAGTGCATAGTGCTCTGTTTTTTAATCTGTTAGGATATACTGATTGGCATAACTGAAAAGTATCTTTTTCACAATGAGAATGTTCTGTTTGCATTTGTTTTTCTTGATGAAATTTTAGATCTGTTAATTATCTACATGGAAATATATTTTGATTTAATTTTCATTAAGTATGTGATTTTATACGGAATTTATGGTGCAACTGGTCAAAAATCTGGAACAGACTTGACCAGTGCACATATCCGGTCTTGTGGCATTCATTTGACCTGGTTTCGTCCCTTGTTGGGATAAGATGCCTTGAGACAAAAGTTAGCTTTCTAAATCTTTTTTATAAGGGTATGTTTTGAGGTTAATTCTGATATATTTAGGTCTCCATATGCCCATTATGGTACAGGATGACAGAATCTGTCACCATGCATGTGCACTGAATTGTGCAATATTTTTTACCCATATGTGCTCTCTGTTGGGATTCGACCCCTTCAAATGAAATGTAATGTCACACCCCAATTCCACACTATTCAGAATGATGTGATGAACCATCAATAAACCAACGGTTCAATCAGGATCTCGAATAGGCTGTAACCGTTTGCTTAAACCATACACATACACAACAATAATCAGAGTAAATACACAATAGCGGAAGTCTTTAATATTAAATGAACTGAGAGTCTAAAGATGATAACATAAATAATTATTCAATTATCTTCAAAATACTAAGACATAAATAAAATATTTAATCAATTACATCGTCCGTATAATTTGAATAAAATCTAATCAAAAATGTAAGAGTTGCACTCGCATGACGAATCATGCGATTCCATCAAAACTTCAGCATCCATTGCCGCCGCATGTCCATACATCGGAGCATTCATATATTCTTCAACCGTGGTACCTGCATCATCAACTAAAAGCATTCGACGTTGAAAGGGTGAGCACACATCACGGCTCAGTGAGCAAACAAAACAATGCAACAAATATATGCATGCATTCAATTCATATCTTTGGTCTGGTTCATAAGTTTGCAATGTGCAATAGAAAGGTTTGGAGGCCGCCGCACCTCTATACACGAGTGTGTGAAACCGCCCAATGGATCAAACACCATTGCTTCCCCCACATGCACCCACCATGGAATAAAGATAGAGCTAAAGTGCCCGGATCAAACACCGCATGACACTTCCCCTGATGCCCTACCCATACCAATACGTAAGCCCCTATTGGCGAGGGCTTGCAAACTGGGCTCGCAACTAACCAATCCTAATGTCAAACAGTGTATCCAAGGTCTCACCCCAGCATCCCTCAATACATCCATAGAGATAGAGCTAGGGTCTGGGGACCAGGCTGAACCACAATGTCACGTCCCCCCCCCCTGATGCCCTACGATGTATTAGTTCTGCTAAGGTAATGGCGATACGACGATGTTAGTGGACGAGACTTGAGTAGAGATAGAGCTAGAGTCTAGTGACCAGGCTGAACCACAATGTCACGTCCTCCCCCTGATGCCCCACTTGCATCAAGTACACTAACCACACACATACATTCACATGACTATTCCTAGCATCATCATCATCATCATGTTGTAATAAACGAAATTAAATATGCATGAACAGTAATAACAGGAATAGTAGATGACATGTGATATGCACATTACAATCATACAATCATAGAATCATACATGGCATTGGACTCAATAAACAAAAATAGTTTATTATTAGCCAATTAGTTTAGGTCTTGTTCTATCACCTTTGATTGAGTGTAGATCCTCTTTCAGCTTTAATAACCACTTTTATATCACTAGAAGAACCTAGCAAGTGGATAGATTTTAATTAGAATTAATTCCAATAATTTTAAGCTTGCTGTGTAGCTAGGGTCGCAGGTTGGGTCGCAGGTAGGGTAGCAATTATCTGAGACCCCAGGGTGTAGGGTCGGTCATAGGGTCGGTTACCCATCGACCCTATGTGCGACCACAGCCTCCCTGGACTTCTCGAGAGCATGGGGTCAATCCTGTGGTCTGGTAGGGGGTCGGTTACCAATCGACCCTACGTGCGACCACACGTAGTTTGAGTTGACCTTTGATCCTATAGTCCATTCTTTCATGTTTGGATCCTTTGGCTTACTTTTATAGTCCATTTTATGATTGTTCCATGGCTCAAAACTCCAAGTTACACACTTTACTTTGTTTACAATTATTTTCTCCATGGATTCCATTGGAATCTATCCATGGATGGCAATGGATGGATGATTTGGGTTTCTCCTAGATCCTTCCTTCTTCATAAACTATTCTAGGGTCTTACATAATTCATGGAGAATGTATTCATACCTTAGGGTTGCTGAGATTCAAAGATTTCTCTGAATTTCTTCTCCTTAGTCTTCTTCTCCAATTCTCCTTCTCTTCTCCTTCTCTTCTCTTTCTCTCACTTTTAATTAGGGTTTCAAAAGGAGTTAAAGAGTCTAAGGAACGTCCTATTTATAGAGGAAAACCTCCTAAAATACGTCCCATCGAGATTAGGAAAGGACTCCCTGAAATTAGGAAAGTTTCCTAATTCACGGTTTCAGTTTGTCACCATAGGGTCGATGCTAGGGTCGTAGGATCCGTCGACCCTAGGGTTTCAAGTCATCCAACCCTAGGACTGAAAAGTCATGGGTTGGACTCTGTTGAGGTGGGGTCGACCCTACCTGTTTAGGCATGTAACCCTACCCTCATATTTATTGTTTTTGGGTCAAATTCATACCTGGTTTTGTGATTTTCTTTACGTACTTGGTCCACTTGGCTCGACCATGATAGGTAGACCTGGTACAAGGTGGTAAGACCGGTTAGTTCGATACGGGTCTTACATGTAGCATGTCAAGTTATCTTTCTGTAAAAAAAAAAAGATTTAATTTGAGTTACAGAAGACTTACTTATAGTCATTTTGGTGTAATATGACAGAATTTGAAATCAGTTCCTAGTTTGTGCAATACTTAAAACTTTGTGTCATAATTTTGATATTTTTGAGTCATTTTTTATTTTAAATGTCTTCATAAAAGTTATAATATTTTCAAAGAACTTCTTGAGCATATGTTGTCACACCCCAATTCTGATCCAACCAGAATGGTGTGAGTGAACCGTCATTAAACCAACGGTTCACACCAGGATCTCGAATAGGCCGTGTCCACCCATACAAACCATCACGCATAACCACAATCAGAATATAATAGTACAGCAGGAAGTCTTTAAAATAGAATGAACTGAGTATCTATGGAAATTAAATAAGTATCCAATTATTCAAACCCAAACATAAAATAAATATCTTTTACATCTCTTTAATATCAAACGAAAATAACTAAAACGAATAAACAAAATCCGATCACAGGTACACACAGAAAGGGCACTCACATGAAGCGTCATGCTCGTCCTCTCCTGTCTGTACGTCCAACGCAGCTACACCACCATACGACGGAGCGTTCACGTAGTCATCCACAATGTAACCTGCATCAACGTCTAAAAACATGTATATATACAAAGGGTGAGCTCACAACTTAGCTCAGTAAGACAATCAGACAGTTTCACAATATTATGCATGAGTAACAATCATTTTATGTTGTGCTCTGGTTTTAAGTTTGCAATATGCTATAGAAAGGTTTGGTGGCCCCCGCACCTCTATACACGAGTGTGTGGCACCTCATGGATCACACCCCCATTGGCCCACATGCACCCATCATGGAATAGAGATAGAGCTAAGATACCCCCGTACCTCCCCTGATGCTCTACCCATACCAGGACCTAAGCCCCTACTGGCCAGGGCTCGCAAACTGGGCTCGCAACTAACTAATCCTATATGTCATCAATGTATGCTCTATCCCAGCACAGCCGTCTACGGCATAGAGATAGAGCTAAGGCATTCCCACACCTCCCCTGATGCCCTATCCACAACTAACCCACTAGAATAGAAACAATACGCAGGTAGACCATATCCCAACATAACTCCCTACGGCATAGAGATAGAGCTAAAGCATCACGGACAAGCCAGCGTCGACCTCGGAGACCACAATGCCACATAACCATGGCCAGGCCAGCATCAACATTGGAGACCACCGTACCACGATCTTCCCTTGATGCCCCACCCGTACCAAGCATGTTAAGACAGAATACTACAAAAGGTGCTAGTATGAGGAGCGATCCCAGGCCCATGCCCCACTCCACACACTAACGAAAACAATCACATGCTTAACAATCACATCCTAACAATGCATGAACAGTAATAATAACTGAAATTAAAAGATGGCATGTGAATATGCACAAACATCACATCAGATCTAATCAGGTGGTTAACAACGATTTACTGTCCATTAATTATTAGGTTTAGGTCAGATTCCCTTACCTGACGCTCGTTTGTTAGCTTGCTCCACGTCGTAAGATCCAAACGGAAAGTCACAAAGTCCTACAATATCATTAGGGTTTCATTAGAATAATTTTCTTAGGATTTCATGTTGGTCGGAAACCAACAAAGTCCAAAACCAGCCTTTCAGAGCTGACCGGTCGCAACATACCGGTTGCAGCTCTGTGAGCAAACTAACAACCGGTATGGTCGACCAGTATGTCTCCGGAAGACCATACACTTGGTTTTTCGACTGCCGTCGATCAATTTCCTTGGATTCTCAGGGTTTCTCCTATCCATTCTAAGTCTAATCTTTGAGTTAGAGTTATCACCAACTCATTCGAGTCTCATTTCGATGAATATCATCTCGGAATTCGAATCTAGGGTTTGACGGCAACTTATGGTTTAATACCCAATTTAGGGTTTTAGATCAATACCTACTTTGCATGGTATTGATCCACCCACACAACTAACCTAAATTCATAGGGTAAGAAGAATGATTAAAACACTTACTGTTGACTGGCGTAACGTGAGCGTCGTCGAACGGTAATGGCGGCACCTCCTTCTTCTTCCTAGCTCCTTCTCCTTTCCAACCTCCTTCTCTTCTCTAGAGTTTGTAAGAGACAATGGAAAGGATTTGAGGAGGTTTAAGGTGTATTTATAGGCTAGAATTAGGGTTTAGTAACCCTATTAAGATTATGAAGGTTCAGGCACTTGGGTTTAGGAAAATAGGACCCACAGAGATCTAATTCCGGATCTCCGCACTCAGCTGCGCAGAGCTGACTGGTCGACCAGTACCAAGACCGGTACCATCGATCGGTCAACATAAAATGATGATTATTTGACCGTCTTTGATCCGATTTCGTACCTGTTTGTCATCAGCTCGTCCCGTCTGGCCCGGTGATGATCGGAAGACCTGCTACGACACAAAACCAAGGTTTAGACCAGGTTTTCGGAGTGCGGGTCTTACAACTCTCCCACCCTTAAAAGAAATTTCGTCCCGAAATTTGCATGTAGGTTTCACAACTCCCCCACCCTTAAAAGAAATTTCGGCCCCGAAATTTGAACGTACCTTGATCGTTGAAAAGGTTAGGGTACTCCTTCCTCATCGCGCTCTCTTCTTCCCAAGTAATTTATTCGACACTTTGGCTTCTCCAATGCACCTTCACATAATGAATATCCTTGGTTCGAAGTTGTTGTACCTTTCGGTTTGAGAGCATCACAGGCACCACTTCGAATGTTAAGTCTTCAGTCAAGTCTGGGGGATCAGCGGTCAAGATGTGCGATGGATCTCTGACATACTTCTTCAGTAATGATACATGGAACACGTTATGAACGCTTGACATAGATGGTGGTAGAGCCAATTGATATGCTATATTACCACGTCGGGTCAATATCTCATATGGTCCCACATACCTGGGGCATAGCTTCCCCTTCTTACCAAACTGTTTCAGACCTCGCACCGGTGATACCTTCAAGAATACTTTGTCACCCACTGTAAACTCCAGATCTCGACGTCGATTATCCGCGTAGTGCTTATGTCGAACTTAAGTTGTCTTTACTCTTTCTTTGATCTAATCAATCACTCGACAAGTTTCTTCAACAAACTCCGGTCCTACAATTCTTCTTTCTCTCACCTCGTTCCATAACAAAGGTGTACAACACTTCTTCCCATAGAGTGCTTCATATGGGGCCATCTGAATTGTAGCCTGATAACTGTTGTTTTAAGCAAACTCGATAAGTGATAGTTTCTCATCCCAAGCTCCCTTGAAATCTAATGCACAAGCTCGGAGCATATCTTCTAAAATTTGAATAGTTCGTTCTGACTGTCCGTCCGTCTGAGGGTGAAAAGCTGTACTGAACTTCAACTTCGTTCCCATAGCTTTCTATAATCCTTCCCAGAACTTCGATGTAAAACGAGAATCTCTGTCAGATACTATACTCTTTGGAACGCCATGAAGTCTGACTATATTATCAACATATAACTTGGCCAGTTTCTCCATGGTATACTGAGATCTGACAGCAATAAATCGAGTTGTCGTGGTGAGTCGGTCGACTATAACCCAAACTGCATCCACTGACCTTGGTGTCAAGGGTAGGCTAGTGACGAAATCCATAGTAATGCAATCCCACTTCCATGCAGGTTCTGGTAATGGCTGTAGTAAACCTGTGGGTCTCTGTCTTTCTGCTTTAACTTGTTGACAATTCAGACATTGGAACACGAAACGAGCTATATCTGCTTTCATACCCCTCCACCAATATAGTCTTCTTAAATCATGGTACATTTTGGTACTTCCTGGATGTACCGAATATGGAGTGTAATGAGCTTCAGTCATAACTCGATCTCTGATATTGCAGTCTTCACTCTCAGGTATACATTATCGTCCACGATACCTGAGTACCTTGTCTGAATCCAAGGTAAAGTCAGGATTGCTCGTACCCTTCTCTAAGTCTTCTTGCACTGTCTCGAGATGTGGATCATGTAGGATTGCTACCTTGACTTCATCCACTAGATCCGGTGAGATCTTCAAAGCTGCGAACATCATGGTGAACTTATGAATTAAGCCTTGCTCGACTGGATCTTCTGCAGTCTCTATTATATACTCTTCATCGCCTTCAATTGAACTTGAGGCTGCGGCACATAATGCAGCATTTGTACTTGGTCCTACCTCAGGTTTCGATGCCCACTTTCTGCTTAAGGCGTCAGCCACAATATTTGCTTTACCCGGCTGATACTGGATATCGCAATCATAATCTTTTAATAACTCCAGCCATCTCCTCTGTCTCATATTCAGATCCTTCTGAGTGAAAAGATAAGTTAAGCTCTTGTGATCTGACTTGATCTAAAACTTCTCACCGTACAAATAGTGTCTCCAAGTCTTGATTGCATGTATAACCGCTGCTAGCTCCAAATCGTGCGTAGGATAGTTCTTCTCATGCTCCTTTAACTGTCTTGACGCGTAAGCAATCACCTGTTCTCCTTATATCAATACACACCCAATACCCAACCCTGAAGCATCCGTATATAAAGTAAACGGTACGCTTGGTTCTGGGATGGTCAAGATGGGTGCAGAGACTAGTCTTGACTTCAACGTCTGAAATCACTTCTCACACTCATCTGTCCATATGAATTTCTCTCCCTTCTTGGTCAATCTGGTGAGTGGAACAGCGATCTTGGAGTAATCTTCCACGAATCTTCTATAATAACCAGCCAACCCAAGGAAACTACGAATCTCCGCAATAGATTTTGGTGCTTCCCATCCTACTATAGCAGCTATCTTACTTGGATCAACCTTGATACCGTCTTCAGATACTACATGGCTCAAGAAAGCCACTTTCTTCAGCCAAAACTCGCACTTCTTGAACTTAGCATAAAGCTTCTCTGTTCTCAGCCGTTGTAGGGCTGCCCTCAAATGTGCTATATGAGTCTCCATGTCCTTAGAGTAGATCAATATGTCATCGATGAATACGATGACCGAAGTGTCCAACATATCATGAAACACTCGATTCATCAGTTCCATGAACGACGCTGGAGCATTGGTCAACCTGAAAGACATAACTAGAAACTCATAATGCCCATACCTCGTCCTAAAAGCAGTCTTTGGAATATATCCGGCCTTGATCTTTAGTTGGTGATACCCCGATCGGAGATCAATCTTCGAGAAAACCTTTGCACCCTGCAGTTGATCGAACAGATCATCGATTCTAGGCAAAGGATATCGATTCTTGATAGTCAACTTGTTCAGTTCACGGTAGTCAATGCACAGCCTTACACTTCCGTTTTTCTTCTTGACGAATAATACCGGTGCTCCCCAAGGCGATATGCTAGGTCGTATGAAACCCTTATCTAACAACTCTTGTAATTGGGTCTTCAACTCCTTTAACTAGGTAGGGGTCATCCTGTATGGTGCTTTGGACACCGGCGCCGAACCTGGCATAAGGTCTATTACAAACTCTGTAGCCCTGTCCGACGGTAGACCTGGAAGCTCCTCTGGAAATACATCTAGGAACTCTCGAACCACATCTATATCTTCCATCTTGTGTGACTCCGCCGTGATGTCGACTACAGATACTAGATACCCCACTCCCCCTTTCTCTAAGCATCTCTTAGCTTTTAGGGCGGAGAGAATCAGCTTCCGCTTCCTAGATAGCTTGATCCCAGTGAAGCTATACTCCCTTCCCTTTTTGTCAGTAAGCACAAGCTTCCTTTTACCACATAATAGGATAGCTGAATGATGGCCTAGCCAATCCATTCCCAAGATGACATCAAAGTCTGCCATCTCGAGTAGCACCAAACTCGCTTCTAAGTCTCGACCCTCAATACATACAGTACATGATCCATAATATTCAGTCAAAGCCACTTCAACTCCCAGTGGAGAGCGAACTATCAAGCTTGGGTTCAAGTGCTTGATTGGTAACTCCATTTGCTTCCCAAAGGAATTAGAAACAAAGGAGTGCGTGGCCCCAGAGTCAAATAGTACTCTGGCATGTATACCAGCTACATTTACAATTCCTGGAATTTTTCATTATCCCTTAGTTCTACATGCGCATACACACAATGAAAATGATAAACCAAATAGTAAGGGGTAGAGTCATACCAGTGACCACATCAGGTGATGCGGCTGCCTCTTCAGTGGTGACCGCATAAACCTTTCCTTGCTGGGGAGGTTGCTTCCTAGGTAGAGTGCAGGTCCTTGCAATATGACCCACTTGCTGACAGTTGAAACATTTGATATTTGGGTTGAATCCGGCATTCTGTGGCACAGGTGGTGCCGTATTGTTTCTAGCAGGTACTATAGCGGTCTGAGCCCTGTATGGGCGGAAGGGTCTATTGTTACCACCACCAGAACTCTCAATAGCGGGTCTCTTCACTCCCCTGTTCTGCGCGAAGAAGCTGTCCCACTGACTGGACTCTATCACCCTCGCAACCTGCACAGCCTCATTATAGATTTTCTTGTCCAGGCCCAATATGTGCTCTCTGATGCTTCCACATAGTCCCATGGTGAACCTACGTGTCTTGGTCTCTTCCTCTTGCATACTTGCTGGTGCGAAGAAAAATAACTCCTCGTACCTCTGCTGGTAAGCATCCACAGTCGACTGAGACTGCTGTAGATTGATGAACTCCTTCTCCATCTGATCTCTGAAACTCTTCGGGAAGTATTTATCGAAGAAGGCAACTTTGAATGCTTCCCAATCCACCTGTGCATGCTTCGTCTCCAGATATGCCCGTGTAGAGTTCCACCAAGAATTTGCGTCTTCTTTCAGCATATGAGTGGAAAATAAGATCTTTTCCTCCTCTGTACAGGTCATCAGTCGAAAGTTTTTCTCCATCTCTGCAACCCACTGTGCTGGCCACAATGGTTTTCCTGTCTTACCGGTGAACGACGAAGGCTTCAACTTCAAGAATCTATCCACCGCTCTGCTCAGATCATGTTGTCCTTGAGTGTTCATTCCGTACCATGGTGGTGGATACGGATAGGCTCCCGGGTACGCAGAAGGCGACGGAAACTGATGCGGTGGTGGTACATTCTGTGCTTGGCCCATCGGCCTTGGGCTACCCTGCATCGGCTGTGAAGTATTTTTCTCTCCAGACTCAGGCGTACCTCCAGTGGGAATAGAACCCGGTGGCCTGAACATCTTCAGTATCTCGCTCAGGAATTCTTTCTGCTGAGCTTGCATCTGATAGACCAAGTTTGTAACAATGGTCTCTGAATTCCTGTGAGGTGGGCCAGGCAAATTTGTTGTTACTTCAGGAACCTGTTCCTCCTCAACTTTCGGGCTTGGCTCTCTAACATGGCCTTGTTCAACCTATTCTTCTTCCTCGAGGCGCATCCTAGCCTGGTGACGCTTCCGACCCCTACGACCATTTTTGCCCACCATCTCAGACTATTCTGTTTGAATTTGAGAAGAAGACATAACACGTGAGAATGATGCAATAGTGGTGTTAGTCTTGAACAATATAAGGCGAAACAGTCGCAAAAAGGAATAATTAAATCTACAAAATTTTAAAATTTTTCAGAGGTTTTTCTGGCTTTTCTGGTGCTGACCGGTCGCAACATACCGGTTGCAGCTCTGTGAGCAAACTAACAACCGGTATGGTCGACCGGTATGTCTCTGGAAGATCATACACTTGGTTTTTCGACTGCCGTCGATCGATTTCCTTGGATTCTCAGGGTTTCTCCTATCCATTCTAAGTCTAATCTTTGAGTTAGAGTTATCCCAAACTCATTCGAGTCTCATTTCGATGAATATCATCTCGGAACTCGAATCTAAGGTTTGACGGCAACTTATGGTTTAATACCCAATTTAGGGTTTTAGATCAATACCTACTTTGCATGGTATTGATCCACCCACACAAATAACCTAAAGTCATAGGGTAAGAAGAATGATTAAAACACTTACCGTTGACTAGCGTAACGTGAGCGTCGTCGAACGGTAATGGCGGCACCTCCTTCTTCTTCCTAGCTCCTTCTCCTTTCCAACCTCCTTATCTTCTCTAGAGTTTGTGAGAGACAATGGAAAGGATTTGAGGAGGTTTAAGGTGTATTTATAGGCTAGAATTAGGGTTAAGTAACCCTATTAAGATTAGGAAGGTTCAGGCACTAGGGTTTAGGAAAATGAGACCCACAGAGATCCAATTCTGGATCTCCGCACTCAGCTGCGCAGAACTGACCGGTCGACCGGTACCAAGACCGGTACCATCGACCGGTCAACATAAAATGATGATTATTTGACCCTTTTTTATCCGATTTCGTACCTGTTTGTCATCCGCTCGTTCCGTCTGGCCCGGTGATGATTGGAAGACCTGCTACGACACAAAACCAAGGTTTAGACCGGGTTTACAGAGTGCGGGTCTTACATATGTTTTTGATAATTTTGGGTTTTTAGAGAGGTTTCATCGATGTCTCATTCACTGTAATATGCAATTGATTGCTTGAGTGATTTGGTGAATTCTACTATGTTTGATTGCATACTTGCTACATTTAGAGTGTCCACATGCCATATTTGGATAAATGGCCACATTTAGAGTACTCACATGCTTCGTTTGGATTGCTCACATACCATGTTTGCCATATCCATGTGTTGCTGTATTTGGTAGAATAAATAGATTTTTTTGTCATATTTAGTAATATCTTGATAATTACCATATTTAGACATGTCATGTTTAGACTTGCCATGCTTAAAATATAACATAGTAAGTTTTACCATGTTTAAATAGATTTTTATGGTATCATATGCCAAGTTAGGGAGATTTTCATAATCTTGCTATATATTGTGTTAGTTACCATAAACATCATACATGCCATACTTAGATAGAATATCCCATTTGTGACAATAACTTCATTTTTTACAACACCCTAGTTGAACTGCCATGTATGCACACTTCTAGAAGACAATCTAGGCGTGGGGACATGCATTTAGGCACCCACATTCTTGGGAAGGGTATAATGAGAAATAATAAAAATCTTAACAAAGAAAGAGAATGTTTTGTCGAACCCTCCAAAATTAGAGCTTAGGATGAAAGGGGTAGTTTAGGACGATCCCTGCCCCTCAACATACTTCAACCTAGAATAGGTTCTATATCCTAAACCTAGAATAGGTTCTCAACCCTAAACCTATAATAGGTTCTCAATCCTAAACCTAGAACAGGTTATTTCAGCCATTTTTTCGAACTACGCGGATTATGATTCCTAGGGCAAACCCTAGGATACGTAGGCTATTTGGGAGAATCCCAAATTCGGATCCACACCTTAGTCCACTCGGACTATCCATAGATCCACTAGGATATCCATCCACATTTTGACCCAAATAGGGTTATCCACATTTCAATCCAAATAGGGTTATCCATATTTTGATCCATAAAGGGTTATCCATTCTTAGATCCACTAGGACTATCTATCAGTTCGTATGGACTATCCAGATCCTAACCCATAGGGTTTCTCAGTCTTTCAAGCATAAACTTCAATTTGAACAATGAACTTAATCAAGCACAAGCATAAATCACAGCCATAAACTTTAATCACACCTGAACTACGATGATGAACCTGATTTTCAGAATAATTTTGTGATACGTAGGCAATCTGATGGATATAGATTCGGTTCAATGATATCAAGCCACTTGGTTTGGTTCAGTTTAATAGATAAAGGCTAGCATAGGAAAGGCATAGGAGACTGATTTCGATCGGACGGTTTGGGTGCCTAACCCCTTCCCATAACCGTAACCTGACGCTTACCCAATCTCTGATGGACCAGAAATCCAATCTAAGGGTCATGAGTCAATCGAAGTCTTATCTTAGGGTGAGATTTCACATTTCTAAGGTCCTAGAACTTAATCTTGGTGGCGACTTCCAAATTAAATTACAATCTATGTCCTCACAATGGGTAGAATGTTATTTCCCACATCTCGAACAAAAAAAGAAATCCCGATCGACTGAGAGGGATTGTTAAAATGTAATGTTATATAGCATCTATGTTATTTTAGTTATATTTCAAAATATGTATTGAAAAAAAAAAAAAGGAGGGATAGTATTTTTTTATTTATTTCATTTTAATTTTTACTCCAGAATATTTTTTTATCAAACAGGATTCTACTCCATTCCAGCTCTGAAATGGTTCCAAATCAGTGTGTTATCAAACATGCTTTTGTTCCAAAGAGGCTCTGGAATCCATTCCAGAATTACGTTATCAAACAGGTTTCTACTGCAAAATAATCCTGGAGTAGCCTGGAGTAGAATCCAAATTTAGACCAAAATCCAGAATCCAGAAGTAGAAGTTTTATCAAACGGGCCCTAAGTCTTCTGCTGCTGATGCCATTGCTAAGGTCTCCACTAACTCTATCAATCCAACATATATTGTATGGCAACAACAAGACTAGATGATTCTCTGTTGTCTCCTCTCCACCTTGATCGAACAAGTCTTTTCTCTCGTTGTTGGGTTAAATATATCAGCCGTTGTATAGAGCCCCCTTGAGAAGACCTTTGCTTTTCATTCTCAAGCTCGCATCATACAACTTGAGTTTTAGCTAAGGTCCACAGAAAAAGAAAATATGACTATAGTCGAATACATCCAGAAAGCAAAAACATTGGTCAATCATCTTGCCGTTGTGGCCAAGCCTATTCCAGACTATCAAATGGTTCTAAGCATTCTTAGTTGCCTTGGTCCTGAGTATGACAATTTTTGTTATTTCTATGACCTCTCACCTTGATCCCATATCATTAAAAGAATTTCTTAAAATCTTATACAATCAAGAGGTTCTACTTCATAATCGAACTCCAGAGGTAACTCCTTCCTCTGCAAATATTGCTGTTAAAAATCATGTTGAGATTCCATCATCAAATAAAAGAGGTCGTGGAAGGGGTTGGGCTCGAGGCCGTGGTCAGTATTCTCTTGATCAGTATGACAATTGTCCCAAGGTGACTTGTCAAGTCTACAATCATACAGGGCACTCTGCAATGCATTGATATTAATGCTTTAATCTGCAATTCACTACACCATCTGCACCTTCAGTGATGTATGCGACTTACCCATCCTTTGGATCAGACAATGCTTGGTACCCTGATTCCGGGGCAACACATCATTTAACCTCAGATATAGCTAATCTCTCCATTCCTACTCCCTATACTGGCAAAGATCAAGTTCAAGTCGCAAATGGTTCAGGTTTGCAAATATCTCATAGTGGTTCTTCCATTTTACGTACTCTTACTTCTTCTTTTATTCTCAAGAAAATTTATCGTGTTCCCCAGATGAAGTAAAATTTGCTTTCTGTCTCTCAATTTAGGAAAGACAATAACTGTTATTTTGAGTTTTATCCTATGTTCTATTGTGTAAAGGATCGATTCTCGGGGAACCTTCTCCTGCGCGGCCATAATAGAAATGGGATCTACATTATCCATGGTGCTTTTGTTTTCAATAATACCCACTCTGTGGGTGCGTCCTCTTTAGTTATTCCGTCAGTGTTTGTTGGTGAACGTGTGTCCAAGATGGTATGGCATAATCAGTTTGGGCATTCCACTCATCTTATTGTGTCTTCTGTAGTATCTACGTATGGTTTGCCATTTTTGGCTTTTCTTCTTTTCAGTTTTGTAAGCCTTTCCAATCACAGAAATCCCATTGTTTACCTTTTTATTCTAGACCTACTAAATGTACTACACCATTGGATTTAATCTATTCTGATTTATGGGGGCCTTCCCCTATTTTGTCTTCTACTGATTTTTGGTATTACAGTTTATTTGTTGATGATTTTAGTAGGTATACTTAGTTATTTCCTTTAAAAGCCAAGTATGAGGCATTGTTCGTATTCATGAGGTTTAAGGTACAAGTTGAGAACTGGATTGGTTATAAAATCAAATCTTTACAAACAGATGGTGGTGGAGAATATCTCAGTTTCAAAAGTTTCGTACAGACTAATGGTATTGTGCATAGATTTTCCTGTCCTCATACACAAGAACATAATGGGAGTATTGAACAAAAGCATAGACGTATTGTTGAATCAGGCTTGGCGATGTTGTCTCACTCACATGTCCGATGCAAATATTGGAATTATGCATTTTCTACGGCAGTGTATGTCATTAATTGATTGTCGTTGGCAACATCAGACAATATTTCTCCATTTGAAAGGCTTTTTCATAAAGCGCCTGACGATTAGTTTTTAAGAGTGTTTGGATCAGCTTGTTATCCTTGGCTTCGACCGTACAATGCTCACAAGCTTGCGGATTACTCCTTGAGATTTGTGTTCCTTGGATACTCTGCTGATCACAAAGGATACAACTGTCTTTACATACCCACAGGACGCATCTATGTGTCAAGGCATGTCATCTTCAATGAAGACATGTTCCCATTTATAGTCTCCAATGTGCCAACTACACACAAATGCAGCCCCCATGTCCTGTAGCGCTTCCGTTACTTCCAATACCTCATGTTACCCAGGGGGTGACGTTGAATCCAACCCCACCCACCACACCACCATCCTCTCCACCACCACTTGTTGATGTTTCTTCATCCTCACTTGACCCCAATCCCTCATCTTCTCAATCAACCCCCACTGATATTCCTACCACTTATCTTTTTGTTGTGGAAGAGCACCATATGGATGCATCCCAAGAGGTTGGTTATCATATGGTGACCCGTTCCAAAAAAAAACATTCGTAAGCCAAAGACATAGATTACAAGTTTCCATCCTGCTTGTTGTTTTTTAACCACTACAGAACCAATTTGTTATACATCAGCTTCAAATGATGAGAAATGGAGACATGCAATGACAAATGAGTTCAATGCATTAATTCGAAATGAAACATGGGAGTTATTTCCACACCATCCTTCAGTGAATTTAGTTGGTTGTAAATGGATCTACCATATTAAAACACGATATGATGGTTCGATAGAGCGTTATAAGGCTCAAATTGTGGCAAGAGGATTTACCTAACAACCAAGGTTCGACTATGATGAGACGTTTAGTCCAATTGTTAAACCAACAATGATCCGTTTTATTCTCCCTTTGGCAGTGACTTTCAAATGGAAAATTAGACAACTAGATGTCCAAAATGCATTTTTAGATGGACTACTGACAAAAAAGTAAGTCTTTATGAAACAGCCGCAAGGGTTTGTTAATCACCACACATGTTTGTGCTCTACGTAAGGCAATTTATGGTCTCAAATAGGCGCCTCGTGCTTGGTATCATTGACTCAGGTCGTACCTACTCTCCCATGGGTTTGAAGCTTCCTAGGAAGATTCTTTTTTCTTTGTAAGATAACAGGGTGGTCAGATTTTAATTATACTAATCTATGTTGATGATCTAATAATTAAATGTAGTTGTCCCTCTTCAATCACAAGATTGATTTCAAGCCTTGGTGCTGAATTTTCTATTAAATAAAATCTTGGCCCATTGGCTTACTTTCGAGGGATCAAGGTTGACCACTCGGATCAAGGTTTGCATCTTTCACAAGTACAATATGCTCGTGATCTTCTCAAGAGAACCAACATGCTTGATGTCAAGCCTTGCTCGACACCTATGGCACCATCTGGCTCCAAAATGAGCAAAACATTTAGCACAACCTTTTCGGATGAGACCTTACTTATACTGCAGTACGGTTGGGGTTCTACAATATCTTTCTTTAACAAGACTGGATCTCTCCGTTTTGGTCAATAAAGTCTGTCAATATATGCATAGTCCGACTCTAGAACACTGAAAAACAGTAAAAAGAATTCTCTGGTACATCAAAGGCACCCTTCATTATGGTCTCACCATAAGACCGCTGTCCATTATTGAACTTATAGGATTTACTGATTCAGATTGAGCTGGTTGCCCTGATGATCAAAAATTTACCAGGGGATACTGCACCAACTTTGGCCCTAATTTAGTATCCTAGAGCTCCAAGAAACAATCAACGGTGGCCCAACCTAGTACTAAATCCAAGTATAAAGGTCTTGCAAATACTACGTCAGAGCTCACATGGGTTCAATTTGTTCTTCGTGATGTTGGTTACCCCCCACCTAAACCACCGGTTATTTGGTGTGACAATACTGGTGCTATATATTTAGCAGCCAATCCGATGCTTCATAGAAAAACCAAGCATGTAGAGATTGACTACCATTTTGTTACCGATTAAGTTACCAAGAAACTAGTTAATGTTCAGTTATTATGTACAGAGGAGCAAACCACTGATATTCTTACAAAACCGTTGTCTCATACATGGTTCCGATTGTTGCGTGACAACCTCACTATCCAGGCTGGACAGTTTCACTTACAGGGGTGTAATAAGGCATCTACGTAGTTGGTACAGCTAGTTGTACACGTCTAAAAGGATTGTTATAGCTAGCTATATTCATGCCAATCTTATCCTAAGAGATTTCCTAAGATTAAGGGATTATTATATTAAATCTTTCCTTTCATGGAGGAATCGTGTATATCTTATCTCAATTCAAATCTTTCCTTTCATGGAGGGATCATGTAAATCTTATCTCAATCTTGTATATGTGTAAATCTTATTTCTTGTACAATCTCAATATAACTACAATATACAGCCACACATATTCAATGTGAGCGAAAGTTCAAATCTCCTACGCTTTCACTCACCGGCCATTGTTGATTGGACATTGCAAGGGGAACCCCTTCCCCTCTCATCATCTAGTCCACCCCCCCTTTAAGCAGTAGAAACAAAGCTCAATACTTTAAATCACAACAAATACCCAAAGAACTAGTGCTCAAAGGAAGCAAAATCATTTTGGGTTACTTTGCAGATTGTAGGGGTGGGGAGGTATGGGCGGGGAGATGGAGATGGGGTTGAGGTTGCAGGGGCATGGAGATGGAGATGGAGATGGAGGTTGGCCCTTGCAGGCAGGGTTGGGGAGATGGAGATGGGGTTGAGGTTGTAGGGGCGTGGAGATGGAGGGGAAGGTTGGTCTTTGCAAGCAGGGGCAGGGAGATAGAGATGGGGGTTCCAGATTGCATGGGCGGAGAGATGGAGATGGAAGTTGGCCTTTGTAAGCAAGAGCGGGGAGATGGAGATATAGGGGTTCTAGATTACATGGGTGGGGAGATGGAGATGGGGTCCAGGGTCCAAGGTGGAGAGATGGTTCGCAAGGAGGAAGAGGAGGGAAATCAAAGAAAATATTGTAAGGGTACAATAGTCAATTAACATTCACTTAACGATCACCTCTAGGCTCTAACACCGTCTATTTCAAGGGAGATCAATGTATTTTTTTCAATATAGATGGGTGCTTTTTTGTCTATTAGCCTTAACATAGAGGAGGTCCGTAAAAATTTCACCATGTTCATGTTGAATTCAATGCTAATGAATTGTAAAGATGAGGTATGTAATTACCACAACTAAAAGTACAGCAAAAATGTCTCCATTCTCCACGTGTTTAGTATCCACTTGGTGAAAGGAGAATTAAAAGGAAGAAAAATAAAGTTTTCAAACTTGAAAGGAAATTTTTGTAATCATTACAACACATGACTATTCACATGATTATATAACTAATTCCAAACCATTCCATATTAATTTTAAGGAAAATGAAGTACACATTGCTGCTAGTGTGTACTTACTTCCCTCCTGCATCCCTCATCTCTCTTTCCTCTTTAAAACATGGATTCTATCTCTCTCTCTCTCTCTCTCTCTCTCTCTCTCTCTCCTCCAAGTGTTTGATTACCGGTCCTCTTTTGTACTCTCCTTTTCCTCGCTAGCGTATAAGATTCCAATATACCCCGCTAGCATGTAGACCCTCCTTTCTTTATTTTAGTAACTTCAATTTGCATCCAAATTCTACATTTGACAAGTAAAATAAAAATATATCTAAAAAATAGATTTTAATCCTCCCATGCCCCTTATGCCGGCATGAGGAAATCCAGTGGTTGTAGTTTACTATGCGCACATATCGATGTATTGGTATACACATACAATGGATGACTATCACTGGATTTTCTCATGCCGGCATGAGAGGCATGAGAGGATTTGAATCCCTAAAAAGTATCGTTACTAAATGTAGTCAGAAATTAAGTAATTTCTTATGAAAAAATGTAAGTAATCTATACAAACAAATTAAATAATGATTATAAAGTGGAGAAAGTTTCTTCAATCTACCCTAAACTAAGCGAAGGATAGATTTGGAAAGACCACTTCTCTTCCCTTGCAACCAAAATGAGTTGCCTACCTTTTCTCGCGATAATATCGCTAACACCCCTTGAAGACACCAAATGTTATTTAGACTGATAGAATAGGTAAAAATATATTTTTACCCCAACAACATTTCCTCTAACTTTTCACTTGTCTGACCAAAATAGTATATTTTTTCTATCATTCACAACACCATCAAATGTCAACCCAGAAAAGCGGCGCCACTACAATCCGTCCACACCAACAACTGATTCCTAACAACTGAAGAAGCCTCTGTAGTCCTCCTTCCTCTAGTATGGAAACCCTAAAAATCTTCGTCCGATAAAGCTCGAATCCAATGGCAATTAGCGGCTTTTTCTTGGGCGGAGCCGGTGCTTGAAACAAATAATTCAACCAGAACAGGCACCATGCCTTCCTCGGCCAACTCCAACCTAATATCTTCAACGCCGGCCACATTCTTCATTACGCATGCCACGTGCATCTGCGTGACAAGCGATCCTGATTGACAAACATCAACCAAAACAAGGACGCCACTGTATGCAAAAATGCCCCATACTTTTTCCGGATTGGTGGTGATCGCCTTGACGGCTATCGTTGCCTTCTACTTCGAACTAGAAAAGCCCGTCTCAATAAGATGAAGTAGGGGACCCAAACTCCCTCAGTTTTAACTAAACATTTAGTCCAGTTCCATCCCATCAACAAAGATGAATGATTATTTATTTATTTATTTATTTGTTTTTTCTATTGAGATGAAAGAAGGTTGAAGTGTTTAACCATCAAAGGGGGATGATGCTTCTTTGGTTGCTACTATTGTTAATGTTATTTGTGGTAAATATTTAAGTATTCATCTTTAGTTCTTCTGCATCTAAAATTCTAACCAACTATTTTTCATTTTCTTATGACCCTCATCACTCGCATCATATCCGATTTCATCATCGAGTGAAAATGATTAGTGATTAGTGCTACTCGGATGAGTGTTTGACTGATATGAAGAGATTTAGGAGCCATTTATCTACACATAACCCAAACTTTGGCTTCAATATAACGAAATGGTAGGGATCGTAATCACTTGTTTGATGGTTTTGCTGCTTTTGCTTGAAATATGATTACTCTCTAGAGCTCCTTCTATTAGATTTATGTGGGCTTAATTAATTACCCAAATCAGTTATTCAGTGGGAGTCTAATTAACACGGTAGAAGCGGTTTGATTTGGTTCGTCACATGGTATGAGATAGATTTGGTAACCCTAATTCTATTGTGGGAAAGATATAGGGTTATAATAGTATTCTATAAATACAGGATTAGAGTCTCTCTGTAGCCACAGTTAGTGAAGAAACCTCTCTGCACTCATTGGCAAGAGTCTGTACCCATTGGCAAGAGATTGGGGATATCTTCTGGAAGCTATGAAAGACTGTAACCGAAGGATTAAGATCAAAGTTTTGAGCATAGAGGAAACCAATCTTCACGAACATGTATGTCTTTATGATTCATAGTTCTATCATTGATGAAAATTGATTGCAAAGACCTTTCATGATTGATTGAATTGGAAAGAGAATTTTTTTTTGAATTTTGGATCGAATCTGTCTGAGTTTTCCCATCGATGAATTTTTTTCAACCGGTAAAAGGTATCGAATTATAGATCATTGGAAAATTCTTATATATATATACATATATACATATATATACATATATATATATATATATATATATACCGTAGGCGAGTGGTGGCGTGTCCAGTGGCCATGTTGGCAATTTTTATATCGTCGGCGTGTCCAGTGGCCATGTTGGCCATGTATATAAATATATATATATATATATATATATATATATATATATATATATATATATATATATATATATATATATATATATATATATATATATATATATATATATATATATATATATATGGCGGCATTGACCCAGTCATCGTCGGGTGAACTCGGAAACCCTAACGGGTTGGTTCGGCCATGGTCTGACTCGGTCGAGTTGACTCGGGAGATAGACCCACTTGTCGCACGTGTGGGTAAACACGTGCAACCTGGTCAACAGATCCAATAACCAGGGCAGTAAACCCATTTGGCCAACCCGATGATCTCACCCAGCAACCCGATAATCGCCCAAGATTTTCGACCCAATAACTTGAAATTTGACCCGAAGACCAGACCCAATAATCCGGGTTGAATTAGCTGTTAGACTGGTGAATCAACTCACTAGTTCAGCTCGGATAGACCAGGTGGTTCAGTTTGAAGACACTTTAAAATAATGATATATTTGATTTGGTTCAAACTGAACCAAATTGATCCTAGAAAAACCTACCCAATCAAAATCAATCCGACCAAGACTTTAAGGGTCTGTTTGGTTGCAAATTTTAAGCCTGTAGAATTAATCTGCACCTGGGATGTCCGTTTGGACCGTTGTTTTTTGCAAAATACTCATTTTTTGATGCTCTTTAATTTGATATATATTTTGATACATTTTGATACATTGGGAAGTGTGTTATCATAAAAGAATGCCCTTTAGGGATCCGATTATAGTGTTTCTACTAATTTTTCTTAAATTTATTGTATCAAATTGATTGTTGAGCTAATGTACATGCATATGTGAATGTTTAGACCTGTAATGTTGTGTTATTAAAACACAACATTTCTACGGTCCAATTGGACATCCCAGTATTCCTAAGATGTCCGTTTAAATCACGATTTTTTGCAAAATACTCATATTTTGATGCTCTTCAATCAGATATATATATATATATATATATATATATATATTTTTTTTTTTTTTTTTGTCACACCCCAATTCCGAAAGAATCAGAACTGTTAGTGAACCGTCACTGAACCAACGGTTCACACCAGGATCTCAATAAGACCGTGTCTACTCATACAAACCATTGCACATAATCATAATCAGAATATAATAAAATACAGCGAAAGTCTTAAATTAAATGAACTGAGTAATCTATTGATAAATTTAAATAAAATATTCAATTATTCAAATTCCCAAAACTTAAGTAAATATCTTTACATCAATGTATTCCAACAGAAAATAACTAAAACAAATCACATCCTAGAGATACACGCAGAAAGGGCACTCGCATGAAGCGTCATGCTCGTCCTCTCCTGCTTGCACGTCCAAGCAGTCACGCCTCCATGCACTGGAGTGTCCACGTAATCCTCCACCGTATAACCTGCATCAACATCTAAAAACATATATATATACAAGGGTGAGCTCACAACTTAGCTCAGTGTGACAATCAGACAATGCAACAAACATATTCATGAGTAACATTCATATTATAGTCTGGTTTTAAGTTTGCAATGTGCTATAGAAAGGATTGGTAGCCATCGCACCTCTATACACGAGTGTGTGAAGCCGCCCAATGGATCAAACACCACTATCGTCCCAGTTGCACCCTATCATGGAATAGAGATAGAGCTAAGGCGTCCGGATCAAACACTGCCAACACCTCCCCTGATACTCTACCCATACCAACACGTAAGCCCCTATTGGCGAAGGCTTGCAAACTGGGCTCGCAACTAACCAATCCTATATGTCATCACAGTAGGCCATGTCCCAGAGCAGCTCCCTACGGCATAGAGATAGAGGTAGAGTCTAGTGGCCAGGCCGGAGACCACAGTGCCACTTGCTCCCCCTGATACCCTACCCGCACCAAGCATACTAAGACAAAACAATACGAAAGGTGCTAGTGTGAGAAATGATCCCAGACCTCCAGTCTTTCCCATTCCACACACCAACAAAAATAATCATATGCCTAACAGTCACATCCTAGCATAGCGAGTATGCATGAACAATAATAATAACTGAAAGTAAAAGATGACATGCGAGTATGCACAAACATCATACCATAGAATCATGGTTATTAGCAACGATTTATTGTTTATTAATTTATTAGGGTTTAGGTCCGATTCTTTTATCTGACGCTTGATTGATAGTTCGCTCCGCATCACAAGATCCAAACGTGCTATCACAAGGTCCTACACAATGTTAGGTTTAATTAGAATAGTTTTTCCTTAGGTTTACGTTGGTCGAAAAACCAACTAGGTCAAAAACACTCTTCATAGTGCAGACCGGTCACAGGTACCGGTAGCAGCACTGTGGGGAAAACCTACGATCGATATGGTCGACCGGTCCCCACAGACCAGTCCCCAGGAGGTACCGATCGCATAGAGTGCGACCGGTATGAACGATCGGTATGTCTCCGGAAGACCATATGCTTGGTTCTCGCCTTCCGTCCGTCACCCTCTATTGATCCTAGGGTTTTTCCTATACATTCTAGGTCTGAATACTGAGTTAGAGTTGTTTCCAACTCCATTCAAGTCCTAGCCTCGATGATCTTCGACTTAGAACTTGAATCTAGGGTTATCAACTAATTTAGGGTTTGTCGAAAAAAACAGGGTTTAGATCAATACCTTGCTTTGCATGGTATTGATCCAACTACAACTAACCATCCTAGAATACTTATTGTAGAGGAAGGTTTAAGCACTTACCGTTGACTTGCAGTAATGTGTTCTTCGTCGAACGGCAATGGCAGCTCTTCCCTCTCCTTCCTAGCTTCTTCTCCTTCTTCAGCCTCTTTCTCCTCTCTAGGGTTTATGAGAATCAATGGAAGGGATTTTAGGAGGTTTAAGGGTCCTTATAAGCTAGGATTAGGTTTAGGAAGCCTCCTAACATTAGGAAAGTCCTTCGGTTTAAAATTTAGAAAGTGGGACCCGTAGAGATCCGTTTTCGGATCCATGCTGCGTAAGCCATACCGGTCGAACATCGACCGGTACCATAGACTGGTACCATCGACCGGTATGAAGTTTTTCATACTTGAATTGGTCCGATTGGCCGATTTCATACCTGGTTGTCATCCGCTCGTCCCGTCCGGTCCAATGATGATTGGAAGACCTGTTACGACATGAATTAAAGGTTTAGATCGGATTCATGGAGTGCGGGTCTTACAACTCCCCCACCCTTAAAATAAATTTCATCCCCGAAATTTTCATGTAGGTTTCATAACTCCCCCACCCTTAAAATAAATTTTGGCCTCAAAATTTGAACGTACCTTGGTCGTCGAAAAGGTTAGGGTATTCTTTTCTCATTGCGTTCTCTTCTTCCCAAGTAATTTCTTCCACATCTTGGCTTTTCCAATGCACTTTAACATAGTGGATATCCTTGCTTCGGAGATGTTGTACTTTTCGGCTTGTGAGCATCACAGGTACAACTTCAAACGTCAAGTCCTCTGTCAAGTCTGGTGGGTCTGCTGTCAAGATGTGCGATGGATTCCTGACGTACTTCTTCAGTAAAGAAACATGGAACACATCATGAACGCTTGACATGGATGGTGGTAGAGCCAGTTGATATGCCACATTACCACGTCTGGTAAAAATCTTGTATGGCCCCATATACCTGGGGCATAGCTTCCCCTTCTTACCAAACCGTTTCAGACCTCGCACAGGTGATATCTTCAAGAATACTTTATCACCCACTGCAAACTCCAGATCTCGACGTCGGTTATCTGCGTAGTGCTTTTGTCGAACTTGAGCTGTCTTCACCCTTTCCTTAATTTGATCAATCACTCGACAAGTTTCTTCGACGAACTCCGGTCCTACAATCCTTCGCTCTCCCACCTCATTCCATAATAGAGGTGTACGACATTTCATCCCATAGAATGCCTCATATGGAGCCATCTGGATCGTAGCCTGGTAATTGTTGTTATAAGCAAACTCGATGAGCGATAGCTTCTCGTCCCAAGCTCCTTTGAAATCTAGAGCACACGCTCTGAGCATATCTTCTAAGATTTGAATAGTTCTTTCCGACTGCCCGTCTGTCTGAGGATGAAAAGCTGTACTAAGCTTCAACTTGGTTCTCATGGCTTTTTGTAATCCTTCCCAGAACTTTGATATAAAACGGGGATCTCTATCAGATACTATACTTTATGGGACGCCATGAAGTCTGACTATATTATCCACATATAGCTTGGCCAGTTTCTCCATGGTATGCTGAGGTCTGATAGCGATGAATCGAGCTGTCTTGGTAAGTCGATCGACTATAACCCATACTGCATCCACTGACCTTGGTGTCAATGGTAGGCCAGTGACGAAATCTATTGTGATACAATCCCACTTCCATGCTGGCTCCAGTAGTGGTTGTAGCAAACCTGCGGGTCTCTGCCTTTCAGCTTTAACTTGCTGGCAATTTAGACATTGGAATACGAACCGAGCTACATCCGCTTTCATACCCCTCCACCAATATAATCTTCTTAAATCATGGTACATCTTGGTGCTTCCTGGATGTACCGAATATGGGGTGTAATGAGCTTCTGTCATAACTCGATCTCTGATATTTGAGTTCTCACTCTTAGGTATACATAATCGTCTACGATACCTGAGTACCTTGTCTGAATCTAAGGTAAAGTCAGGATTGCTTTTACCCTTCTCTAGATCTTCTTGCACAGTCTTGAGGTGTGGATCCTGCAGGATTGCTACTTTGACCTCATCTATTAGATCCGATGAGATTTTCAAAGCTGCAAACATCAATGTAAACTTATGAATTAAGCCCTGTTCCACTGGATCTCTTGCAGTCTCTAATATAAACTCTTCGTCATTCTCTATTGAGCTTGAGGCTGCAGCACATAATGCAGCATTTGTACTAGGTCCTGCCTCAGGTTTCAATGCCCACTTTCTGCTTAAGGCATCGGCCACAACATTTGCCTTCCCGGATGGTACTAGATGTCACAATCATAATCTTTTAATAATTCCAGCCATCTCCTCTGTCTCATATTCAGGTCCTTCTGAGTGAAAAGGTAAGTTAAGCTCTTGTGATCCTATTTAATCTGAAACTTTTCACCGTAAAGGTAGTGTCTCCAAGTCTTGATTGCGTGAATAACTGCCGCTAATTCCAGATCATGTGTAGGATTGTTCTTCTCATGCTCTTTCAACTGTCTTGATGCGTAGGCAATCACCTATTCTCCTTGCATCAACACACATCCAAGACCTAACCCTAAGGCATCCGTATATAAGGTGAACGGCAAGCCTGGTGCTGGGATGGTCAAGATAAGTGCAGAGACTTAGTCTTGACTTCAAGGTCTAAAAGCACTTTTCACACTCATCCGTCCATATGAACTTTTCCCCTTTCTTGGTTAGTCTAGCGATCCTTGAGTAGTCTTCCACGAATCTTCTATAGTAACTAGCCAATCCAAGGAAACTACGAATCTCCGCAACTGATTTCGGTGCATCCCATCCTACTATAGCTGTGATCTTGCTTGGATCTACCTTGATACCGTCTACAGATACTACGTGACCCAAGAAGGCCACTTCTTTTAGCCAAAATTCACACTTCTTGAACTTGGCGTAAAGTTTATCTCTTCTCAGCCGTTGTAGGGCTGCTCTCAAATGTGTTGCATGAGTCTCCCTGTCTTGTGAGTAGACCAATATGTCGTCAATGAATACGATGACCGAAGTGTCCAACATGTCATGAAACACTCGGTTCATCAGTTCTATGAACAATGCTGGAGCGTTAGTCAACCCGAATGACATTACAAGGAACTCATAATGTCCATACCTTATCCTGAAAGCAGTCTTCGGAATATCTGCAGCCTTGATCTTCAATTGGTGATACCCTGATCTAAGATCAATCTTCGAGAAAACCATTGCACCTTGCAACTGATCGAACAGATCATCGATCCTAGGCAAAGGATATCGGTTCTTGATGGTTAACTTGTTCAGCTCTCGGTAGTCGATACATAGCCGTACACTACCGTCCTTCTTCTTAACGAACAATACAGGTGCTCCCCATGGTGATATGCTTGGTCGTATGAAGCCCTTATCTAGTAGTTCTTGTAATTGGGTCTTCAACTCCTTTAATTCGGTAGGGGCCATCCTGTACGGTGCCTTAGACATTGGTGCCGACCCTGGCATAAGGTCTATCACGAACTCTATAGCCCTGTCTAGAGGTAGACCTGGTAGATCTTTTGAAAATACATCTGAAAACTCTCGTACCACATCTAGATCTTCCATCTTTGGCACCTCAGCAGTTATGTCGACCACAGACACTAAGTACCTTACTCCTCTATTCTCTAAGCATCTCTTAGCTTTTAAGGCGGAAAGGATCAGCTTCCACTTCCTAGGTAACTTGGTCCCAGTGAAGCTAAACTTTTTCCCCTTCTCATCTTTAAGCACAAATTTTCTTTCACCACATTATAAGCTAACTGAATGATGGGCTAGCCAATCCATTCCCAAGATGACGTCAAAGTCTGCCATCTCGAGTTAAACCAGATTTGTTTCTAGGTTTCGGCCCTCAATACTAACTGTACACGGCCCATAGTATTCATTCAACGCCACTTCGACTCCCAACGGAGAGAGAACTATCAAGCTTGGGTTCAAACACTTGACAGGTAATTCCATTCGCTTCCCAAAAGAAATAGAAACGAAGGAGTGCGTGGCCCTAGAGTAAAAAAGTACTCTGGCGGGTATACCAGCTATATTTACAGTCCCTGAAATTTAATTATCCCTTAGTTCTACATGCTCAAACATAACAAAACAGTAAGCCAAATAGGAAGGGATAAAATCATACCAGTAACCACATCAGGTGATGCGACTGCCTCTTCAGTGGTGATTGCAAATACCTTTCCTTGCTGCTGCAGTTGCTTCTTAGGTAGAGTACAGGTCTTCGCATAATGACCCAATTGTTGGCAGTTGAAACATTTAACATTTGGGTTCTGTCCAGCAAACTGTGACGGTGGTGGTGCAGTAGTGTTCCTTGTAGGCACCCTAGCAGACTGAACCCTGTATGGGTGGAATGGTCTAGTATTGTCTCCACGTGAAGTCTCAGTAGCAGGCCTCTTCAGTCCCCTATTTTGAGCAAAGAAGCTGTCTCTTTGACTGGATTCAATTACCCTTGCAATCTGTACAGCCTCATTATATATCTTCTTCTCCAAACCCAAGACGTGCTCTCGGATACTTCCTCGCAATCCCATAGTGAACCTACGGGTCTTGGTTTCTTCTTCTTGCATGCTTGCCGAAGCGAAGAAGAATAGCTCTTCATATCTCTGCTGGTAAGCATCAACCGTCGACTGGGATTGTTGCAGGTTCAAGAATTCCTTCTCAATTTGATCACGGAAGCTCTTCAAAAAGTACTTATCAAAGAAGGCTCCCTTGAATATTGCCCAATTGATCTGAGTGTGCTTTACCTCTAAATATGACCGGGTAGAATTCCACCAGGCATTTGCATCTTCCTTGAGCATGTGCGTAGCAAACAACACCTTCTCATCTTCCGTACAAGTCATCAAACGGAAGTTATTCTCTATTTCAGCAACCCACTGTACAGGCCACAATGGTTTCCCTGGTTTTCCTGTGAAAGTAGGGGGTTTCAGTTTTAAGAACCTATCCACTGCTCGGCTTAAGTCATTCTGCCCCTGTGCATTCATTCCACACCATGGTGGTGGGTACGGATAGATTCCTTGATAGGCAGACGACGATGGAAATTGGTGTGGTGGTTGTAGATTCTGTCCTTGGCCCATCGGCCCAGTACTACCATTTATTGGCAGTGTGGTGTCATTTCTTCCAGACTCAGGCGTACCTTCTGTAGGAATATATCCTGGTGGCCTGAACATCTTCAGCATCTCATTCAGGAATGTTTTCTGCTGAGCTTCCATCTGAAAAACCAGATTCGACACAATTGTTTCAGAGTTTGTGTGAGGAGGTCCTGGCAAATTTGTTGGTGCTCTGGGACTCTGCCTTTCTTCACCGTTTGGGTTCACATTTTGCTCATCAATAGTTCCTGTTTCCACGTTGTCCTCGTCTTGACGTACCCTGGAGTGGTGATGCATTCGTGAGCCTCTACGACCGTTTCCACCTACCATCTTAGATTAGTTTTCCTGCTTGGATTTGAGAAGAAGACATAACACATGAGGTATAATCGAATAGTCATAATAGTGTTAGTATTTAACAAGTGCAAGGCGAAACTCGTAAGGAAACTTAAATCGAAATTTTACAAATTTTTCCCAAAATTTTTTGGGTTTCCATTAGTTGTCCGGTCGCAACATACCGGTCGCGGCACTGTATATGGTAGTGCGACCGGTATGTCTAGGCGGACAAACTCTCAGGGTTCCCGAGGGGTACCGGTTAATGTACCCGTCGCAATCCTATGGGAAATGGAGCCACCGGTATAGTCGACCGTTCAGAATTTTCTCCGGGCCGAGGGGTACCGGTCGACTTTACCAGGGGGTACCGGTCGACCGGTATGGGCAAAACCGTCAACCGGTATGCATAGATTCCTCTTTAAAATCGGGAAAAGTGAGAAAAATCTCACTTTTCCTTTCTTCTTCCTCTCCGGTGGCGATTCCTCTCTAGCTCTGTGAGTTGCTACAATCCGACCGGTGGTCTTAGAAGCTATTTTCTTTCGATCCAGACCTAGAACATTGCGTCCAAGTAAGTTCCTTCCCTCCATTCTTACTTTTTACAACGTTTTTTCATGGTTTCATACCCAAAAACTAGATTTTTCTTAGTTTGGAAGATTCTAACTGTAGGAACTCTTTTTCTTCGGCTTAGAAAGGGTTTAGGGACCTCTACGAGCAAAAGCCCTCAACCAATTTGAGGTTCCACCGAATGGTTTTCAAAAAAAATCGAATTTTTAGGTTTTTAACCTAGGTTTTTACAAAAAATCGAAATTTTCTGAAAATTATTAAATTTCTTGTTTGTTTGATGGATGTTTGGTTTCCATGAGGTGTTTGAGGGTTACGTAAGTCCTCCTCCCCAGGTTTTGGGTGAGTTCGAGGCTTTTGCTTAAATTACTGTCGTTATGCTGTCGAAATTTCGAAAATTTTTAACCAATTTCTCCTTGTTTTGTCTTTGTTTTGTAGCTTATCATGTCTCAACGCAGAGGTGCGGGTAAACGTTCATTTGGTCTTGGCATGAATCGTCTGCATCCTCCTATTCCACAGCTCGATGAGCGGTGGTTTCATTCCGAGGCGGCATAAGCCCGCTTTCCTTGGTTTGACGAGAAGAATATTGAGTCAGGGCGATCGGTGAACCTAGAGCAGCTTCAGCGGTTTGATGTGGAAGCAGCTTTTGGTAGACTTTAGTGGTTGCCCGTTATTACGTACACTGTGACCACCCGCCCTAACCTAGTCAAACATTTCTACGCCAACTTGGAGATAGAGGGAAATGTCAATTACTTCAGTCAAGGCAGGGAACTCCACCTTACTAGTCTCGTCAAGGGCGCCCCCATCTCCTTCAACACTCACCAGCTTGTCGATCTCCTAGGGATTCCCAATGATGGTGACTTGGTCTACTGTGCCCCTAAGATGAAGGGCTTTCTCACTGAGGATTTGCGCCAGGAAATTTCATAGCAGATACTTAACCCTGGAGCGCCTATGAAGGCTGCTAGCTTGAGACCTGTGCCTCGTGTATACTGTCGCATCATCCAGCACAATATCGTGCCTCAGAGCGGCCATTACAGTGAGTTGTCTCAGCTCACTCAGTATTTGACCTATTGTGTCTGCACTGGGGAGCGGGTTTGTCTCCCCTACATCATTATCAGGACCATGTGTCAGGCTACTCTGTCCGATCAGGCCAGTAACCTTTCATATGGCCGACTCATCACCACTCTTCTGCAACGATTACAAGTGGACATGAGGGGTGAGACTGCAGTTGAGGACACTATGACCTTGGACATTGACTGGGATGCCATTCTCCAGATGCGGATGGACAACCTGCCAATCAGTGATGAGGAGTTAGAGGCTCGTCCTCACCCACTCAGGAGGGTAGCAGCCGCGGCAGCAGCAGCAGCGGCAGCCAATGCGGCTCATGCAGAAGAGGCAGGGGATGATGATGAGGGTGACGATGATCAGATGGAGGATGTTCCAGCACCAGCACCACAGCCCACGCATGCAGCGGGACCATCTCAGCCTCCTCCTGATACCGTGATGGGTATGTTCACAGAGATCCGAGATGCCCAACGGGAGATGAGTCGTAACCTAGGGCGCCTTACTCGCAGTCTCAGAGTCACACAAGAGCAGGTGCACTGGCTCAGGATAGCCTACGAACGTGATTATGACATCGCTGACCCTATTCCTCCTATGCCCCCAACTCCATGATAGACCTCTTATTTTCCTCTCTCTCACAGCATGGTTTGTATAACAAGATAACTGTCTGGCTTGTGGACTGTACCCTGTAGCAAAAATTAACTTTTGATACTCATTAGATAATTTATGTTTACAAAGTTTTTTTTTACTTGTTATGAAAATTTATGATCCCTCTACTTGTCTCTATGGTTTCCTTACTAGAGCATAACTATTTATTAATTCCAAATTTAGTATAGTATATTATGCTCTTTCGTGTTTAGTCTCAGGCATCAAACAAGTGCTTAAGGGGTGTTCTTATTAAGACTTTTAATTTTTCCTATCTCAGTTCATCGACTTAGTCAAGTGCATGTATGGTTTATTGGACAGAGCCTAAGAGCTCTGATACCAAGTTGTCACACCCCAATTCTGGCTGAACCAGAAGTGTGAGTGAACCATCACTGAACTAACGGTTCGCACCAGGATCTCAATAAGACCGTGTCTACTCATACAAACCATTGCACATAACCATAATCAGAATATAATAAAATACAGCGGAAGTATTAAATTAAATGAACTGAGTAATCTATTGATAAATTTAAATAAAATATTCAATTATTCAAATTTTCAAAACTTAAGTAAATATCTTTACATCAATGTATTCCAATAGAAAATAACTAAAACAAATCACATCCTAGAGATACACGCAGAAAGGGCACTCGAATGAAGCGTCATGCTCGTCCTCTCCTGCTTGCACGTCCAAAGTAGTCACGCCTCCATACACTGGAGCGTCCACGTAATCCTCCATCGTATAACCTGCATCAACATCTAAAAACATGTATATATACAAGGGTGAGCTCATAACTTAGCACAGTAAGACAATCAGACAATGCAACAAACATATGCATGAGTAATATTCACATTATGGTCTGGTTTTAAGTTTGCAATGTGCTATAGAAAGGATTGGCGGCCACCGCACCTCTATACACGAGTGTGTGAAGCCGCCCAATGGATCAAACACCACTGTCGTCCCACATGCACCCTATCATGGAATAGAGATAGAGCTAAGGCGTCCGAATCAAACACCACCAATACCTCCCCTGATACTCTACCCATACCAACACGTAAGCCCCTATTGCCGAAGGCTTGCAAACTGGGCTCGCAACTAGCTAATCTTATATGTCATCACAGTAGGCCATGTCCCAGCGCAACTCCCTACGGCATAGAGATAGAGCTAGAGTCTAGTGGCCAGGCCGGAGACCACAGTGCCACTTCCTCCCCCTGATACCCTATCCGCACCAAGCATGCTAAGACAAAACGATACGAAAGGTGCTAGTGTGAGGAATGATCCCAGACCTTCAGTCCTTCCCATTCACACACCAACGAAAACAATCACATGTCTAACAGTCACATCCTAGCATAGCGAGTATGCATGAACAATAATAATAACTGAAAGTAAAAGATGACATGCGAGTATGCACAAACATCATACCATAGAATCATGGTTATTAGCAACGATTTATTGTTTATTAATTTATTAGGGTTTAGGTCCGATTCCTTTACCTGACGCTTGATTGATAGTTCGCCACAAGGTCCAAACGTGCTATCACAAGGTCATACACAACATTAGGTTTAATTAGAATAGTTTTTCCTTAGGTTTACATTGGTTGGAAAACCAACTGGGTCAAAAACACTCTTCACAGAGCAGACCGGTTACAGGTACCGGTCGCGGCACTGTGGGGAAAACCTACGGCCGGTATGGTCAACTGGTCCCCACAGACCAGTCCCCGGGAGGTACCGGTCTCAGTGTCGGTCGCATAGAGTGCGACCGGTATGGTCGACCGGTATGTCTCCGGAAGACCATACGCTTGGTTCTCACCTTCCGTTGGTCACCCTCGATTGATCCTAGGGTTTTTCCTATACATTCTAGGTCTGAATACTGAGTTAAAGTTGTTTCCAACTCCATTCAATTCCTAGCCTCGATGATCTTCGACTTAGAACTTGAATCTAGGGTTATCGACTAATTTAGGGTTTGTCGACAAAAACAGGGTTTAGATCAATACCTTGCTTTGCATGGTATTGATCCAACTATAACTAACCATCCTAGAATACTTATTGTAGAGGAAGGTTTAAGCACTTACCGTTGACTTGCGGTAATGTGTTCTTCGTCGAACGACAATGGCAGTTTTTCCCTCTCCTTCCTAGCTTCTTCTCCTTTTTCAGCCTCTTTCTCCTCTCTAGGGTTTGTGAGAATCAATGGAAAGGGATTTTAGGAGGTTTAAGGGTCCTTATATAAGCTAGGAGTAGGTTTAGGAAGCCTCCTAACATTAGGAAAGTCATTCGGTTTGAAATTTTAAAAGTGGGACCCGTAGAGATCCGTTTCCAGATCCATGTTGCGCAGGCCATACCGGTCGACCATCGACCAGTACCATAGACCGGTACCATCGACCGGTATGAAGTTTTTCATACTTGAATTGGTCCGATTGGTCCGATTTCATACCTGGTTGTCATCCGCTCGTCTCGTCCGGTCCAGTAATGATTGGAAGACCTGTTACGACATGAATTAAAGGTTTAGATCGGATTCATGGAGTGCGGGTCTTACATTTTTGATATATTGGGAAACGTCTTATCATAAAGAAATATCTTATAGGGATCCAATTTATAGTGTCTCTACTGATTTTTCTTAAATTTATTGTATCAAATTGATTGTTGAGCTAATGTGCATGTTTTTATGAATGTTTAGACCTGTAATGTTGTGTTAATAAAACATTCGTGATATAATATCCCACAAGTACTACAGGTTGTGATTTGTTCATATCATGGTGAAACTTGGTGTGACCACCAAAGTGACAACTTTATTTCATTATGATGTATTCAAATTCAAGGGTCTCTGTTTTGTAAATACTTTAGAAAATGATAGTGTTCACCCAAATGTGACATTGTCCAAGTCTGTTTAATTTAGGGTTTGTAGCTATTATGTAAAGATTTTATAGAACCACTAAAGTGACACACTTGGTTATATCATAATATGCTCAAATTCAATATTTGTGCATTTACAAGCTACAACAAAAAAGTACAGTGCTCACCTAAAAATGACATTGTCATAAACTTTTACTTTTATATATGTAGCAAATGTCCACCCAAAGGTGGCGTTGTTAAGAATTATATGAAACTCATGTACATGGTTGAAGGATTTTGGATTTAGGGGTTTCATCCTCCCAAAGGTAGTGGGATTTTCAAAAGTCATTATCCCTTCACAGTTATTGCATAGTTATTGAGAGGACCGATGCAAAATTTATCCCAGAAGATGAGTGTGTAGTTTGGTTGACTCTCACATAAATGATTTGCCTGCATATGTTCATATTGTATGTGTTGTTTTACTTGTTATGAATTAATTATGCATGTCTCATTATTTTTGTTGCATTATTTTGAGTTTTATCTTGATTATTACCATAGGATTTTGATTTAAGCAAGCAATTTAATTATTCTCTCCCTCTCCATGACAAGTTATAAGAGATGATTTGAAAAGACTGATCTAGGATTACTTGACTTAGATGTATTCTTTTTAGAAGTATTCTTTGCCTATAAGGTGTTCTGATCTAGGATTACTTGACTTAGATGTATTCTTTTTAGAAGTATTCTTTGCCTATAAGGTGTTCTGTCATGAGATATTGTGTAGTAGCAATTAGATAGATTATTTGAGAAAAATCCAAGGAAATTTTTTAATATTTTTAAAATAAAAAGGGGTGGAAAGATAGTTTATCTCTATTTGCTTAAAAAGAGTTAAGTATTGTTGAATGATCTTGAGGCTGAGTAAAAATTATTTATGATTAAAAAATAATTAATTTTATTAGAGGTTTGAATAGTCAAATATCTAGGAATTAGTAGGAGTCTCTTGATATGCTTAATCAGTGGTAGACTCTTTATGTTTATATCCTGACATTGTTTATTTGTGTTGTTCATGATTTGATGGGTACAGTTTTGTAACCATAGTTTTGTTTAATTTAACATTTGTATTATTGCTATTTTACTTACATAATTATGTGCTTGACATGTCAAAGAATTTATGTGATATTCAACCAATGTAACAAGACAGTATTCAGCTGGGGTAATTGAAACAATATTTAGCCAAAGAGTACAATACGGTATTTAACCAGAAAATACAAAACAATATTTAGCCAAAAGGCAATGTCGAGCCAATGTGTGGTATTATGCTTCCGTTTTATTTAAATACATTGTTTTATTATCTTTAAAGATTTTGGGATATTTTGATTAAAGGTTTTTTTTTTCTAATCAAGTTTGGACTCACGTGAAAGTTTAATTTCATTAATTATCTCAGACGATTCATGTTTTAACTATTAAATAGGCCTCTGTTGTGGTTGGCAAAAGGTTGTACACCATATATTGAGGTTGATAAGTGTGTAATTTTTATATTTTTATTCTCTTTGCACTATGTTTTTTAATGTGTTTTATGTCTTATTGAATTGAATAGAATGAATTTTATTAATTTGACATATTTTAGAGACTTTGTGAATTAATTGGTAAAAGATAAGTTTCAGCATTCTTAATATTGATGTTATGAGCTTCATGCAGATTTTTGACGTAGAAAAAAATTTCAGAATTAAAAAGTTACCTTCAGTAAAATTGTAGAGGACGTTTCAATTTTTTCGGAATGGTATTATGAAGAAAAATTTGAATTCATTTGGGCCTCCAAACGTTGCCTCAAAGTCTGATACAAAAATCTAATTCCAATCCGAATCAGAGTAGCCGTACTATCTGATTAAAGCATTCAACAGTGTGAGATTTCCATAAAGAGTCTCCTACTCAAGTTAGGAAACCTACAATAGAAGACTCTAAGAAAGAAAAAAAAAACTCTATAATTTCATAATTCTAAATAAAGAAGGAATCCTACATAAAGAATGAATTCTAAGCTACAAAAGATTGTCATATTTTATATATAGAGCACTAGTGTTAAAAATAATGAATCTTCAGCATAAAGAAAAGGAAAATCGAAACCCTAACAGAGAGAAGAAGAAGAAAAAAGAATTTAAAATTAAAAATGTAAAATGACAAGTTATCATTTTGATGGAGATAGTATTGCCATTAATGAATTTTAGACAATGACACATCATTGGTGATCCAACGGAAAGGGTTTGACTGAACCATGTTTACAATAATAGAGGGTGTCATACAAAAATGACAAAGCACAATTTACCTATCCTTAGAGATCGCAAATACCAAACCATGATACACGATAACAAGAGTCACCAATGCTGATTTGCTCCCCGGAAACAAATGAAAATAGTTCAATTACGTGTATTTGTATCCTCCTTGGGATCCTATCACAGGATCCTCGTCCATATCCAGTGGGTCCCACACTACATCGACGATAATGGGATTCCATGAAGAGTACATGTACAGGTAGATGATATGAACTCATCGTCGATAATGGGATCCATGAAGAATACATGTACATGTAGGTGTTACACCGATAAAGAGTACATGTACATGTAGGTGTTACACAAAGATGACAGAGCACAATTTATTTTGTCCTCCAAGATCACAAATACCAAACCTTGATACACGATAACAAGAGTCACCAATGCTGATTTGCTCCTCGGAAACAAATGAGAATAGTTCAACTGCATGTATTTGTACTCTCCTTGGGATCCCATCACTGTTCATATCCAGTGGATCCCACACCACATCGACGGTAATGAGACTTCATGAAGAGTACATATCCAAGTAGATGATCTGAACCCGAAACAAATCATTTTTTTTTTAAATGTACCGTCACGCTCTACCCCAATCAAACCGGCCCACTGGCCCAAGGGAATCGCCGCTTGGCTTGACCACAAGGTCCACAAGGGTGCTTAGCTTGACCACAAAGGGTAAAGTCGGGAGTCAAAATTTCCCCTAAATTCCCCAAAGCTATAATCGAAAGAAACAGAAAATCCCAAGAACTGCACTCTTCTTACCTGCAGAAAGCCGCCATAGACGAGGCTGTTCGCGCAACTCAATCACCAAGTTCGCTCTGCAACAGAGGATGAGCGATTTGATCAACTATTTGTTATTTTCCGTTAGCTTATGCTCCATCTCTGCCCCCATCTACTGTATCTGAATCCCTAATTTTATCAATTTGGAATCTCGCGTTTCTTTTTTCTTGGCTGTTTGAATCCCTAATTCTCTCAATCAGGTACCATTAATCCTTTTTTCTTTATATTTTTATTTTCCTTTATGCACTGTCGAGTATGAACATAATCTATTTTCACTCTTTCGAGAATACTAAGAGCATATTTCCTTTCGACGTTATAGGGTTTCCTGAAGAAACCATTGCATTGGTTCCATTTTTCCCCTATCTCAATAGTTAGATGTATGTTTTTAAAATTTTCAAATGGCATACTAGCTTTGCAATTAGTGGAAATCTTCAACTCGTAGGGTTTTGTTGTTAAATTCTCTCTCTCGCTGCTGCTAGGGCATCAACGACCTGGGTTTTGAAAGTTTTCTTTAATTTCTGTCTGCAAGGCTTTTTGGGCCAAGGTCGGTTTTGATCTCCTCCTCCCTCTCTCTGATCTTCCTTATATATCTTCTGTCGTTTCTGAAGTAATTTTTTAGTTTAGGAATGGATATAAGAATTTTCTGTATACCTTTTAATCCTCCTCCTCCTTGTTATTCGCTGGATTTTTTTGGTTGTTAGGATATCCGTTGTGACGGTACTCTAGTTACTGGATTGTCTGTATTTGATCATTGTGCCTTGAATGCTGGTTGATATGGCCTTGTGTGAACTTGGTTTTAGCTGTCATTATTCTCTCTGATGAATGATTATTGGTTTATGCTACCGTAACTGTTAGTTTACTTGTTCGACATTAGGCATATTGTTGGTCGATAGAAGAGGTTCTTCCATTAAGTAGGGCTTGATCCCTTAATCTACGTTTGTAGTTCTGAATTCATTGATGTGAGGAGATAAACTGAAAGGAATTGGAGAAATCCATTTGGTTCACTTTATGGATTAGGAACATGGTACATGCAGGTAAAGGATTGAACTTTGAACCATTTGATATAAGTGACTTTCTGGTGCTCTGAATTGCACTTTTGAGTATATTTCATTGAATATATTTCATTGAATGTGGTACACAATATTAGTGTCTGCTACATGTCAGTTTCTGATTGCAAATCAATGATATGTATATTGTTCAATTTTATGAATTCCTCAGAATTTTATTAGACAAAATAAGAGAATAGGACCATAGATTGTCTTCAGAACATGCACTTCCATCTTCAAGAGATCATTCCAAGAAGTAGAAACCATTTCCTCAAGGTTTGTTTTCCACATCGAATTTTTACTAATTTTCCTAATACCGTGCCTTGTTGCAACGGTAAGGTTGCTCCATTATGACTTGGTGGTCATGGCTTTGAATTTGGAAAGAGCCTCTCCGAGAATCGGGGGTGAGGCTGCGTGTACAAGTCCTTCCACAGATCCTGTAGTGATGGGAGCCTCATGCACTAGGGGTGCCCTTTTATGGTCTTGATTTTATTGTTTATTGCTTTTGTAGATTTTTGTTAACTGCATTTTCTTCTGCTTTTCTATTTCTTTTTCAAAGTTTGGAAGTTTAGGGAATGGGAACTAAAGCTTCGTGGGACTCGTATGCATTTATATTTCCTTTTCAAGTTATTGAAATTTAGGTAATGTGAAGTAAAGATCTTTAGTACTCTTCTGTCGTTTCATAAAGGACAACCAAAAATAGGAACAAACCAAAATGTGCAAGAGGCAGCTCTTGTCCATCCCCCGTTTAAACAAAGTTTAGCATGTTAATCATATCCTTGGTAAACTCTTATGTTCACCATATAGTGAGATTCTCATAAGATTTATGTTCATTATGTTTTTTTTACCTGAGTACTAACCTTTCTAGAACTTTGAGTGAAAGGCAAGCCAATATGGTTTCTTTTGTTTGCTGAAGTGAATCTTTTGTGTGAAAAAGAAACTGTAGTTTGCTTTTGTTATTGAGATGTGCCTAGTTTTAATGCTTCCAGAAGTATGTAATCAGTTAGTTTTTGCTGTTCTACATGACACAGGAAATTCAAATCCTATTACCTAGATTGTTTAATTAAAAATAATCTGAATTAGAGGATTCAAACTATGAATTGGTTAGTTTTCGTTGTTTTACTTCGGCTTTGTATGGAATGTAGTCATCTTTGGTGGCACCAAGAATGTGATAGGACTCTCTTAGATGTTATGGTTGAACATATCAATAGGAAAATTTTGATGGATAGGATTTTCAAGCAGCAGAGTTTTTTCTGTTTTCACAGTTGATATGCCACGATAGTGCTCTTTCTCTCTCTCTCTCTCGGAGAGAGAAAGCGAGAGACTTGCTTATATGAAGTTTTCTGTAAAACGAAGAAAAATGTTTTTAGCTTGTAAATAAATTGGCTACTTCCTACAAGAGTCCATGACGAATTTATAAAGTTGATTGAGAAACAAATTCTCCTCTTGTGCGTAAATACTAAACCTAATAGCAAAGATTAGGAAACCTATTTAATATTTTCAAAAGCAAAACATTTCAGAATGTTTCACCTTGATAAGCTTATTAAAGCCCTTAATATCTGCCAGGTGACTGATCAGATTGGGACCAAAATTTGTGGACAGGTAGACTCTAAGGTCCACTGCTCATGTGCTAAATTTTAGCCAAATAGAGTTACCAAGTGAAAAAGTGAAGCTTTAAAGTTTAGGACTTTGGAGGGTGCACAGTAGTGGTTGGAATACCATAGGCATGCATGGGGATACATGAGGATGCATACCAATACATGGGAGGACCTTTGATTGAATTAGGCTTTGAAATTTGATACATCATTAATTCAAATCATGTACTATCTATCCAATGATCAGAATTGCCACACTATTTCCGCATGGCATGATAAGGAAGTGGCACTTTGGTAAGCTTTGCGGGTTGTGAGAATGAGTTTTTCCTATTTTGAATTAAAAAACACATTTATCAAACTATGCATATCCTTCTATCAACTACCCTTGTAAATAAAAAAAGGGATTGTGATCTAGATTAACTACCCTCCTGGTCCATCATTATACTTAAAGTAAAATGATAATGAGAAGAAAATTCATCTATCTGTCTAGTGAAAAATCGAGATGATTTTGTTTCAAACAGTGTTGAAGCCATTGCTACTGTTAGATTTCATTGCCTTTTAAAGGATAAAGTATGATATTAAAATTTTTTTTTATTTGCCTTTATTATTTTCCTATTATGCTTGATTTTATTGTTTTTGAATGGTTTATGATGTATGTTTGTTTATCAATTGTTGTTGAGTGGTTTTTCAGACTGCAATTATAATTACAATTGTGGCGTTGTTGATACATGATGGTCAATTGCTACAAGCATTATTTTTGTCTCATCTGCTAAACTTGCTTGTGCCTCTTATATATAATTATGGGAGAAAGAATGCTGTCCGGCTGTGTGGAGAGCTAGTTTTCACCCAGCCGTTTTCGAAACAGTTGGACGGAGGAGAAAAATCACAACCCTTCAATTTGTTTGCCCTTGCATTTTTCACTCTCCACCTCTGCTACACCTACACATCTCCCTTTGTCTTTCTTCTGCTGCTGCAACCCTCTCTCTCCCTCCCACTCATTTCTCTCCACCGCTCTCTGCCTCACCTCCTCCAGCTCTCTGTTAAGGGGAACTGAACTGCATCAGCCATTTCCATCAACTGACATTTCTCAATTTAGAAAAACACTAAGTTGTCTTGTTCTGAGATTATTTTTTGGGGTTGACTTAGTGGTGGTTTATTACAAAAACCCATTACTATATTCAGATATCAACCTCATGATTCCCTCTATCACTCTTTATTTTTATCAGCTCTTACCATTCTAATTGATCGGAATTAGAGATGTAAACGGATCGGATTCGGCACGGATAGACTACTACTCGAATTTGAATCCGACTCCTTGTCACTCTATCATAATCCGTCTCCGAATCCGACGGATTTCTAAAAATTAATTTGAATTCTTATTCGAATTTTAACCGGAAATTCCGGTTAAAATTCGATTCAAATCCGCACTGAAAACTTACAATATACATGCAGTCTGCACTCTGCATCTTTAATTCGGAGGAAGATCGAAACCCTATTTTACTTTTTCCCTGTTTTCCCTGCATCTTGCAATTGAAAATCCAAACCCTATTTTTCTTTCTCCCTATTTTCCCTCAACCACCGCAAGGGATCTCTTCCATGTGAATAAATAGCAAGAGATAAGAAAAAGCAAAACCTGCAAAACGCAAGGTAAGAAGAAAAAGCAAAGCAAAACAGATTAGAAGAAAATAGGAAAACACAACAAAGGATGGAGGAGAAAATAGATATAGTTTTGAAAAAACAAAATCTCTCATGGAAGACGGCTAGAGATTCTCGCCCTTCTATAGTTCCTCACTGACATCAGGGTTGGCTGTGGTTAAGATCAATGATCCCCCATTTGTTTGATTGTGTCTGCTGCAGGTCCAAAACAGTCCCGCTAACTTCTTCTGTCGCCTTCTTGCTGATGCTCCATTGTTGTGCCTCGAGGATTGGGAAGAAAGCTCTCAACGGAGGAGAAGAGAAAATGAGAGGAAGGATATTAGTCGAGGATTAGGAAGAAGCCCTCAACGCAGAAGAGAGAATGAGAGAAGAGAGGCTGAGAGAAAAGAGATCAATCGCGGGCAAAAAGAAACCCTAAATCCATTAACCATCCATGTATTTATAACCAGAGGCTGTAAAAGTCCTAACACACTACAAAACGGAGCAAATTATATCCGATCCGTTTGAAGGAAATCCGAATTCGCATCCGCATCCGCCCTTTAATATCCAAATTCGAATTCGATTCCGATTATTACAATTCGGATTCTTCTAAACATATGCCAATTCAAATCAAATCTAGATTTTCGGCTATCCAGTTACATCCTTAATCGGAATCCGACCGTGTATACACCAGGCTGTTGCCCACCAGTGAAGAGCGATGAACGAGAGATCAAACATGGGGAGATAAGAAGGGAAGTTCGTGAATAGTTTTTTTTCCCCTCTGCATTATTGATTAAGTCCTGTTTGTTAATCTGGGTTCATTTTTGTGTAGCTTTTTGGTTCTTCATGTTTTTAGAAGGAACCATATTTAGATGTCATGGATTCTCGTACTGCAGTAGGCGGCTCGGTTTGTTGTTTGATTGAAGAAATTGCTGATGAGGAGAAGCTGGAATTTTAATTCTGGTTCTTTATGTCGGAATTCAGAAACTAACGGTATCAAAAGGGCAACTATTCCAATTATCTTTTCCTTTGCTTGAACTCCGATAAAAGCTGAAACCTGTTTCAACCTTTCCGATTAGATTCAACCTCCCAAATTCAATGTGGTTTTCACCAGAAATATAGACGCCCTAACTCGGACCTGTAGGTCTTGTTCTTTGGTAAAACCATATATCCGTCTCCATCAGTGACCAAGGATATGAGTATGATGGGGAGAATCCTGCTGTGCTTTCTTCGTCAGTGCTCGCCGCTGCAACCCACAACCACAACTAAGTTCTATGCCTGCAAGAACACAGCGAAATTTTGTGAGGCGACACTGTAATTGCCACCAGCGATGAAGAATGCACCTCCAACCCTGGACATGAACCTACAAAATACGGGAAAAAAACCCTAGATTACAAAACTGGTCCTTCTATTTCGGGCGATAGATCCCTGTCCGGCTGTGTGGAGGGAGCAGTTTCCATGCAGCCGGGATTCCAGGCTGTGGATCCTTACATTAGATTTAGACCATTTGATATAATAAAGGCATTAATTCCCTATTTTTTCTCTTCCTAAACTGCCTCTGTTGTGTTTGTTCCATCTCCACCGCAAACCCATTCTATTCGATTGGAACAATCCCAACAGGAAAAAGAAGCAAAAGTTGGGGTCATTGTCAGTGTATCACACTCACACCCATTATTGTCAGAATCATCATTATTGAATCTTTGGAGCAGCTTTGCTTCTCGTCATATGGCCATAAGTTACATATTTAACCAGTGAAAAAGAAAATGGAGAAGCTACATCTTATTGTTAAGAACAGATAGGAATCAAGCTCTCATTGATGAATTTGGTGCTATTCCTGTGTTGATTCCTCTTCTCCATTGCACTGACCCTTGGGTGCAAGAACATGCTGCAACAGATTTGTTGAATCTCTCTCCCCATGAAGACAACAATACCCTGATCACGGATGCAGATCTCCTCTCATTTACGTTCTTAAAACCGGCATTAATGTTCCAAGCAGCAAGCTGTTTGTGCTCTGCTCAGTCTCGCATTGATTGGGAAAGAATAGAATCTCAATCATGCGTAGCCATTCCACCTTTGTTTCTCTACTCCTGAAATAGGTCCACTCGTGGGAAGAAAGATGCGCTGCAACCCTCTACAAGTTCTATATGTTGGGGCAAACAAAGAGAGGTTCGTCAGTGCTGAAAGCCATGAAACCGCTTGTGGTGATGGTTTCGGAGCAGGGGAACGGTTTGGTGGAGAAGGCTATGGTGGTTTTGAGCATCTTGATTGCTATTCCATTGGGAAAACTGCTATTGTTGAGGAAGGAGGGATTCCTGTTTGGGTGAAACCATCAAGGGTGGTTCAGTGAAAGGCGAAGAGTTCGTTGTTTTAACACTCCTGCAATTTTGTGCAGGCATTATACGGGATAGGGGTTGCTGTACGGGAAGGTGGAATCCCTCCATTGGTGGCTCTCTCACAATTGGGAACCGCTCAAGCGAAGCACATGGTATGAATTATAATTTGTGGTCAATGATACAAATTTCCACTTGCTCTTTGTTCGGATTGAAGGAAAATAGGTTCAATGCAGTGGCGACAGAAGGAAGAACCGAAGAAGACGGGGGTAATTTAGTAAGAGAAAAAATAGGTGGTTTAAATCCATTAGTCGTTATCTGATATTTGGATCTAAGGGTTGCAAGTCTGGATGCATGAACACTGCACCTGCCATGCAGCTCGGACAATAATCTTTCTCCCATCAAATTATTTGACATGTGGTTATATAGTTCCTACAATATTTTCCCTTTAAATTGGGATTTCTCCAAAGTTTCCGTGGGAGGTGGAAGCGAAACCTGAGCTGTTGCTTCCCATTGCAGAAGCTGAACATTATCTGTCATGTGCCAGGTCGGTTGGGGCCAAATTTCACTGAGAGAGAGGTAGGTCCCCGCCTCTCCTTGTCATGTGTCAAATTTGAGCCCAGACTTGACAGTGTGACCAAAAGAAGTTGAGAATTTTTTAAAACACTCTGTGTTGGATGATTTTGGGCCCTTGAGTAAACAAGGTAAAAGGTAAAATGAAGACTACATGGTGGGCCATCAATTGAATGAAGGCTTCCATATGAGGTACATTTTGGTTATGTTGTTTGAGAGTGTTTGATGATTATGTAGTCTTCTTCTTGTTGTGTGGGTAGTAATTTGTTTCCTAATCATGATAGATTGTGTGATATATATATTGGCAATTTTTTTTTGTTTCTAATTGGGTGTCTAAAGTTTAAATGTCTGTAAGCTGTTATGCATAGCTTTTGCCTCCTAGATCCATGTCATCATTGTGATTGTTTTTAGTGCTCCTGGCTTAGCTGCTACTATGTTACTGATATTCTGATAGTTGGTGGACAGGAAGCTACTGGATTATGCTGATCTATTCACATCTGTCTGTGGTAAAGGCCTGCTCCATATAGGGGGGAGTTTTCTTAATCATTGTATACTAGTTACGGATAAGTGCTACATATGGCTGGGCTGTTACCTGGAGATCCCTCACATCATGGAATGGTTGAAAGTGGACCATATGACTTTTCTCATGATAAGCCCGAGGATGGAGATTGCTGGTATTTCTCTAGGAAGGAAATTGAAGAAAACTCGCCATCCAGAAGAGATGGCATTGACTTAAAGAAAGAGACATATTTACGGAAGTCATACTGTACATTTCTACAGGATTTGGGCATGAGGCTTAAAGTGTAAGTTCACGTTCTTACTTTTTTGCCCGCCAAATTTTTATACCCTTCCCCATTCTTACCCACTTACAGTATAACATCTAATCTTTTTTTACTTCTGAATTTTAGTTGATGTACTGATACGTTTGAAACAGGGAGTCAAATAAGTCTCCACAGCCTAACCCATCTTTCAGCTATTTGTTTGTTCGTAAGACTGCCAATTGGCTGGTTTATAGATATCCATCCTGTAACCATTCAATGCCTTATGATTTGATTTTGCTTATGTACTGTACTTAAAAATATTTTTTTTTGTCAATTTTCTTAGACATAACTGGTGTCCTTTTAAGTTATTGCTGGTTTTCTCCCTACCGCCAGAATCAGTTTTAGACCTTGGATGTTTTCATTTCGCTTGCTGGTTGGGTGGTTTGTTTAGTGTGAATCAAAGTCCAGTGGATTACCTACCTTCCCTTGAGATTTCCCCTTGATCTCACTTTTGTGGAGGGAGATCCCTTGTTCAAAAGGAATTTGGGTTCTGCCTCCTGCTCTCGGTTGAGAGGTAGGACCGTAGGAGACCCCCCAAACAATCTTTAGTTAATTCTTTTCCTATTTTTCTGACAATACCCATGGTTTTATAAGTAATACTGTTTTGTCCTAATTTTATATTCCCTTCCGAGATTGCCGTTGCATCTTTAACCCTAATTCCTGTTTGGTCCTTTTATCTCTTTAACTTCCTATTAAGCACTTGGTTTGTCTAACAAATTACAATATTGTCATCATTCTTCTAGTTTGATCTAAATCATTTGGGTGAGCCTATAACTATTCCGCATTAGGGATTTGCAACCCTGGCTGCATGTTTTCGTCGTCTGTTGCGTGTGAGGAGCCTTGAGGCTGCAAAAATTTCCATTACAATGAATTACACCCTAACATGTGTCAAACCACAGTCAACCAACTCTGATGATGCATTTGTATGAGTTAAACATCTCAGAACAAGCATTATCAATGCATGGAGGAATTGAAAATTCAATGAAGAAATCACCTTCATATTTTAATGATGATCTCATTTGTCTTTGACATCTTTACTATGGATTGCGAGACAAGTTTTGCACTTGGCCCTTCATCTATGAATAAAAGAGCAATCTTTCCATTGGTCAAGCGAACTCGGGTCTTGAAAACATAGGTGTCCATGGTCAGGTTCAGCTTTACTACCAAATTGATGTAATCCTCGGTTGCAAAACCTAATTTGGAACCGCTATGGCCCCAACCCAATGATAATGAAATCAAACTAGAAGTATGGTGGTAATATTGTAATTTATGAGACAAACCAAACCTTAAATAGGAAGTTAAGGAGATATAGAAGCAAAAAAGTAGGGTTAAAGATGTAATGGCAATCTTGGAGGGAATGTTAAAGTAAGACAAAATAACATTACTTATAACACCAGCGGTATTTTAGGAAAAGGAGAAAAATGATTTACTCACGATTGTTTGGAGGGGTCGTCTCCTACCTCTCGACCAAGAGCAAGAAGAGGAAATTAAACTCCCTTTGAATGAGAGATCTCCCTCCGCAGAAGTTAGATCAAGGGGAAATCTCAGAGGGAAGTAGGTAATCCACTGGTCTTCGATTCCCACTCGATAAATTACCCAACCAACAAAGCAAAAGGAGAACATTTGTGGTCTAAAACTGACTGTGAATAGGGAGAAAACTAGCAGTAACTTCTGGTTTGTTCTCTCAATTGAGGGAGCTTCCAGGTCTGAATTTCAAGTCATTCAGGGGAAGGAACCTATACTCAAAATATGAGAAGGATGATAAAAGAAGTTCGATCCAACTGTGAAGGGCTGCAACTTCTACCAACTTTTGGGAGAAAGGAAGGGGAGAACCAACTTGAGAGAGAGGAGTTTTCTGGCTAGCTGGTAAGAAGAGAAGAGAGGGAAGAAGCACAACCGCAGCTGCCTAGGCCATGCAGGCACCAGTTACGAAGCTTAATTTCAAAATTTCATTCTTTAATCACTATCTATTGATCATGTCCATATATAAAGAGAGAAAAAAAATCAAAACTAAAAGCAACTCTATCTATTGTAGTGATAGACTTGCAAAGTAAATAATAAAAGAAAGCAAGTTGAATTCAAATTATTAATTAGTCTATGTATCTAAACTTCCCATTAGAAGATAAATCCAATTAAAGAAAATCCCTACATATTATAATGGACTCAAATAGTTTTGGACTCGTTTTTTCATGTTTTGGGTTTCCAAGCCGGTCCAACCATAGAACCGTAGCTGCATCGCTAGGTTCCAAGTATTCGAATTTCGAATGGAGTTTAGATGAAGTCCATCCTCATTCTCCATAAATCCACAAAACTTGATAGCAGAGAAAATTTCATAACTTTAGTATTAAAAATAGTGGTCTTACTACTTATGATATGGGCCCATCCAACAAACCTAGTATGAGGAAAACCCATTTTACTGTAAGCATGGTTTTAAGTATTGATACAATATGCTCTGCATCAACAGATACGTATCTGTATCGAAAGTAGTCGATACTATACTCTTCAATACATATGTCCTTTTTTAAAACAAAAGGTTTATCCACATGTATCGACCGTATTGAATCGATATGGCTCGATACACTCAATACGTATCGATTCATATGGATACACTCGATACGTATCAATACACTAAAGTTTCCATTTTCTTGCAAAAAAATAAAATAAAAATAAACTTGTATCGAAGTGTATCTAATCGATACAAACCGATCCTGTTCAATATAGTTGATTCGCGCATATAATGCTTGATACAACTGATTTTTTTTCACTTTTTCTAGTCTTTAAACCTACAATTCATGTGAACCGAAGGTTGTAGCTTATTAAATGTCATCAAATATGTCTTTAATCCTTAGAAATACTTTATTGTAGTGTTTTTTACTTTTAAAATTTGTGTTTTGCATGTTCCCTAATCATTGTCATGCCTATCTTGCTTTGTATCCTAGCATATCCTAGTGTCTCCACCATATTCACAATACGATATGATACGTCTCTTAAAATCACCCGACTGATAAACTACCAATACGTGCTACTTTGATCCTTGACTGTAAGTATATTAATAATCTATACAAACATTGATTTTGACTAAACTAAGCACTTTTATGTGACTTTATTAACCATACTTTTTTCTTTGGCAACTATATATGCCTTTCTTATTTAAAAAGGAAGGGTGCTTGAGGCTTACATGCAACATTCATTGAAGGGTAGATAACTTTTCTTTGCCTAATGAAGGTTATGTTCCATGACCTGCCATTTGGAAGTATATGGATAGGCCCATTCAATAAAGAGCAAACCATCCATCTATTTTAAAGTTCGAGAAATTCCATTTTTTAACTTTATATTTTTCTCTCTTGTAGCAATTTTATAAAATTTTTGAAACTTTGGTTAAACATTGCGGTATTTTCCTCAGTCATTTTGATCTGAAATTTTAAGAGATGATTGCGGGGCCTTCTATCACATGGAAACATAATATAAATTATACAATCCATAGTAGGTTGTGAGGCATAAAGTTGAGTTACTGAGTTAGTATAGTATAAGGTAGAAGGAACCCCCTTTTTGAGAATATGAGAATGATTTTTCTTTTCTTCATTTTGTTCTTTTATTTCCCCACTATTCTGTGTTGTGGCTAAGTGCTTTAATGTGGCCTAGTAGTTTTAGGTTAGTACTTCAAAATGTGTGATGAGAAATGTGTTTCAATGCAGACCCCAGGTAACAATAGCTACAGCAATAATATTTTGTCATCGCTTTTTCCTTCGTCAATCTCATGCAAAGAATGATCGGAGGGTGAGTACTTATGGTTTTATTCCACAATTATCTATATATTTTTTTTGTTTTTGTCTGCTAAGGTTCAATATTTATGTCATTTAGGCTGGATTGTTAGCAAATATATTAATCTATGTGCATGTCCCTTGAGCAGGCTTTATTTTTGGATCTAGATTGTTCTATGCTCTCCCTGGATCTAGATTGTTTTATACTCTCCCTGTCCCGCAAGACAGTCCTCTTTCCCATTTTTGTCCCAAATTCTATTTCCATGTCCTAAGTAAAGTACTGAGTTTTTGACAAGTTTTATCATTTGCCCCCTTGCGCTGACTAACACATTTGTTTAGTATTGCCCAATTTGAATAGAGTTTAAACAAGTAATGGGAGGGCAATATTGGGAAATGAGAGTTTTTTTTTTTATGCTGTAACCATCCCTTATACTTTGAGCCTTTTCAAAGGGGACAGTCACTGTGGGACAGGAGTATAAGTTTATGGCAGTGTTTTCATGGAAGCCAGGATCAGGCAGTCAGACCATGGGCCAATTAGCTAGGGTAATCATTCCAACACCCTGATTGTTTGTTCTCTGATTGCTCAGATTGGACGGTTGGACCTTTGAGCTATCTTAGCTGGAGCACCCTGTTTCATAATAATTAAATTTGTTTGGCTGCACTTTGAGAGAGTCACACCCAATACCTATCTATTAAAGGACCGAAAACTAACGACTATTCTGATCCATGCTTCTTGTTTTCGTATCTCACAAAAAGTAGAAGATATTGTAATAAAAGATGTTTCTCCAAAGAACTTTTTTTTTTAAAAAATAATGGCTTCCCATATTTGGGCGAAAGTTCTAGATTTGGCTGCCCACCTTCTAAGATTTTTCTTGAACCATATATGATACACAGTCACAGCAAAGCTTGGCCAAAGTATCCTAAGGGTTCTTTTCTTTGAACTTCTTGACCACCCACTTCCATTCCTGGTCAAAAGGACAAATACTTGTTTTAGTAGGCCAGTACCTTCTGAGGGTCTTTTCCTAGACTCTCTATTGGTGAAAGGGCAATCGGAAAAGAGATGTTGAATATCTTCTCGCGAGGCCCAACAGTCCACACAAACCACAACTAGAGTGTGGGATGATTCCTGGGTCACGAAGCAGAGAACCTGTAGGGAGAGACTAAGTCAAAGCTCTCCATAATATGAAACTATGACAAGGGGAGTGCCTGTTGAACCACACCACATCATACCAGGCAACCTTGAAGCTTCATATCTAAGTTCCCAAGCAGAAGTAGACAAGAACAAACCATTAGTGGCATCTAGTATGTCACCACTCCTAGTGGGTCTATGGGTGATAGAGTTGAGAGCTTCCCAAGCCTGCGCAAGCCGAGACGAAGAAGCCTTGCCGGTACACCAAGCCTCATTTGAAAGAATGGAAGCGACGATAGCAAGTTTGCCACACCCAGCTTCAAGCCAAATCCTTTCTCCATAGGCCATCATTAGATTACCAAGAGGATGTCAATTGTCCAGCCAAAGAAGAGTCGATGATCCATCAGCAATGAGAGATTTGATGGAAGGGATGGCGAATTGCATATGATGAAGAATAGTCCTCCAACCTAAGAAGAATCATGGCCTGCTCAAACCGTCTATAGGGAATTTTTTCTCAGATATCAACTATAAATCCTGTCCACCAATATGCCTTTTTTTTTTCTCAGCCACCCGCCATATCAGTTTTATGATACAAGCCGTATTAACCTCTTTGACTATTCGAAGGCCTAAGCCTCCTTCCTCCTTAAGCAGACACACCTTAGCCCAACTTGTATAATGGAAGAAATTATTGTTATCAGCCTTTACATAAAAAAACATTCGTAAGGCCTTCAATTTTCTGGATAATCAAACTAGGAAGACAAAAAGTCTTAGTCCAATACAAATAAGAACTTTGCATGACTGTTCTACCAAGTTCCAATCTGCATGCGTAGGATAGGAACCTTGCTTTCCTTAATTGAACCCTTTTCCTTAATTTGTTGAGAATTGGGGAGCAGTGATGAGCTGACAATCTTGAAGAAATCAAAGGGAAGCAGAGATATGTGGTCGGCAAACTGCCCAAGGGAAAATCCACAATACTTCTGAGATTCTCAAGAAGCGGATCATCAATCCCCTTGAGAAACGGTAGAGATTTTGCTTGTTAATGGATAGGCCCAACATAGACCTAAAGGATTGGATCACCTTTGATTTAGGATTGGGAGATCTAATTCATTACCTTTCGAGAAGATCATAATATCGTCCGCAAAAGCCAAGTGAGTCAAAGTAGATATATTTGCTCTGGGAAAGAAATTGATATTGTTTTGTTGAGCACTAATCTTGAGGTACCTAGAGAGACCTTCCAAGACAACTGTGAACAATATAGGAGACATAGGACGTCCCTGCCTAATTCCTCGCCTCACATTAAAGAAAGCAACTGAGCAGCTGTTAACCAAAACTGAGAATCTCGCAGAAGAGAGAACATAAAATATCCACTGAAAAATGCAGTCAGGAAAATTCATTTTGACAAGGACTTCCATAAGATATTCCCATCTGACACTGTCATAAGCTTTGTGGAAGTCAATCTTTAATATAGCAGTTGGGGGATGATTTCTTTTATCAAAATCCCGAACAAGATCAGTACATATCATAATATTATCCACAATATTTCACCCTTGAATAAAAGCTGATTGGTGTCAAATGGATGTTGTCTTGTATACTGCTAATGGTTTTGCTATATCATTCTGAACTTAAGGTGTAAATGATCATTGACTGTACCTAGTGGCTTCTGAAAAACATGTTTTCAAGTGGATAGGGTCACTTTGAGAAAATAAAACAATGATCAAAGTAGATCAAATTTGGATTAACAGTGGTGGTGTCTTTAAGTTGTAGACCAGGTATAACGTATAACTGTTAAATGTCATTGAGACATCAAGCTTCTAATTTATGCAGGCATTCAATGGACAGTGTTGATAATTATATTCTTAAATTGTATCTATTGGAGATGTTTGACTATTTGGATTTATTTACATTCCTTCTAGTAGTGGTGCTGCTGTTGGGTGAGGAATTTGTGGAGTCATCCATCTTACTTTATATAAGCCATCTGATTGTCAAATCTTGGGGTTTATGTGGCTGCATTTGCATGCTACTCTTTTTAATTTTTTGCCTTTTCTATGACCTTGGGCTTCTTTGAGTTCTCATCACTTTAGTGCCTATTTATTATATGCTTTCTAGTTACTTCTGCTGTTTTTTGATATTCCAATAGGAAGTTTCTGACAAAAATAATTCACAGACAATTGCAACAGTATGCATGTTCCTCGCGGGAAAGGTGGAGGAGACTCCTCGGCCGCTAAAGGATGTTATCCTAGTGTCTTATGAAATTATTTATAAAAAGGATCCTGCTGCGGTTCAGAGAATCAAGCAGAAGGTATCATTCCTTTTGGTGGGGTGCTTTGTACGGTTGTACCTGTTTATCTCTGTACTTCCTCGTTGTGGCATTTGTTGTTGAGGTTGTTTCTACCTTTTTTTTTTAACGTGTTATTCAAAAATTTAATCTCCGTTACCCCCTCCCTCATATTTGTCGGTGATGACACCGTGAACCCTTATTGCTATTGATCTTGTATTTTGTGAAAGAGGAAATCTAAGATAGCCCGATGGTTGTTACCATGATAAACCACGATATTGTGGTAGACATGCGGAAGGGAGGGATCCATGCCTTGTATAATTCTCACGTGGTATTATCCTTGACTAATCGGATGTGTGTGAAATTATGTATTCGTCTTTTTCCTGTTTACATATTCTTCTGCCTCTTATAAGAATGGTATGGATTTCGGATGTTCGATTATTGATTAAGTCAAGTATTCATTCCCTCATCACCCTCAAACCACATGCTCCTGATGGGATCTTAAATTTCCTTCTAAAATTATAATGTTCTGTTTTACATTATCAAGCCCTCTAGTTTATTGTTCCTTTCTACATCCGATATGCAGGAAGTGTATGAACAACAGAAAGAGTTGGTTTTACTTGGAGAGAGGGTTGTACTTGCAAGTCTTGGTTTTGACCTCAATGTGCAGCACCCATATAAGCCTCTTGTTGAAGCAATAAAAAAGTTTAAGGTTGCACAGAATGCTCTTGCCCAAGTAGCATGGAATTTTGTCAATGATGGGTATGAAAGAACCAATCAGTTTCTCTCTTATTATTCTTCCTAATACTTTTAATTCCATGGGGCTCTCTTTCCTTATTTCTGTACTTCACGAACTGTGAATTGGCATGCAGTCTGCGGACGTCGCTCTGCCTGCAATTCAAGCCTCACCATATTGCAGCAGGAGCCATCTTCCTTGCTGCAAAGTTCCTGAAAGTGAAGCTCCCATCTGATGGTGAGAAGGTCTGGTGGCAAGAATTTGATGTCACCCCACGCCAATTGGAGGGTTAGTGTGATTTTTTGGGTTTAATAGAAAGGTCCACTTCTTTACAGTGAAAATATAAACCATACCAAAGTTCAGTGATGGCATGTCTGATGGTGCATATGCTTCAAATGGTAGACAGGCTCACCCTTTGAAGTATACTGCCATAGAGTTATTTTTCAGCCAATGTTGACCAAGTTTGATGATCATGTCCTTTCTGTACTTGTATGCTGGTGGATGATCAATGAAGATTGGTCAACAATACTGATTATATTTTGATTAAATGATAATCAGGATCAGGTCAAATCTTGGTCTGAAACTACTTGTTAAACAAAACCCCTCTCTCTCTCTCTCTCTCTCTCCCCCCCCACCAAAAAAAAAAACAAAAAAAAGGGTTCTAGAACTTAAATGGCAGAGATGGAATGGTGGGACTCAGTGACTTTTATGTATACATTATGTATTGCTATTTCATCGGTGGCTTTTCTGATTTGACTATTGAATTTATTTCGTGATATTTTTATAACATATATCAGTATATTCATCTATTTGTTGCAGAGGTTAGCAATCAAATGTTGGAACTATATGAACAGAACCGAGTGCCACCTTCCCAGGGGAGTGAAATTGAAGGAAGTGCTGGAGTTGGGGCTAGTCATCGGGCCCCTACAAAAACTCCAGTTCCCAATGAGGAATCAACATTAGCCAATTGCAGTGCTCAGGCTGGAGGAGTATCTGCCACAAGGCCTGGAGCTTCGGTGCCATCCTCATCCAGAACAGGGTCTGATCAGTCACATGCTGATGATCAAGGTGGACCTCCTAGAAGTACCCAAAATCGAAGTAATGAGTATGGTAACTCAGATCCAAAAAGTGTTATTTTGGATCATGAGGAGGATGGGGAAATTAAAGTTCATTGGCATACGGAACAGGAGACGTCTTACAACAGGGAACATGGGGGAGATACTTTAAACAGGTCCAAGTTGGAGGCAGAGAGACGTGTGGAAGAAGATCAAGGAAGACATGGTGGGAGAAGTGAAACAACAGAAGCAGGGAAATGGAAGAATGAGGGTGCTGCACTGTACAAGTCCAGCAGCACAGGTGGTTGGAATGTAGATGACAGAGAAGCTCCTGTCAGTCAGTCTCCGCATGATGCTATTAAAAAGATTGACAAGGACAAGGTAAAGGCTGCACTGGAGAAAAGAAGGAAGTCTCGTGGTGGTGTGGCTCGAAAAATGGAGTTGATGGATGAAGATGATCTTATTGAGCGGGAGCTGGAAGATGGTGTAGAATTGGCTGCTGAGGATGAGAAGGTCAAGCGGGAGAGGAGGCACAGCTGGTCTAAGCTTTCAAACAGACCAGAACCTGATAATCAAAATTATGGGAAGGACCACCATGATATTGCACATGGAAATCATTATGAAATGGAAGAGCAGCCATCACATGGACCAGATGTGGATAACGTAGAAGAAGGGGAAGTCTCTCTTCATGATGATGCAGATCTAGGATATCAGTCTCCCAAGTCAAATGTTCGCAAGAGAAAGGCTGGGAGCCCACCAGATAAGCGATTGGAGGGAAAACGGCGTTACGATCGGTCAATGGGGTATCACAATAGTCGTCATGATGTAAGTGAAGATGGAAACAGGATGGGCCGTAATGGTTATGTAGAAAGGGATCACAATAGGCATGCGCAAGAAAATCATATATGAGGCGTGGCTACTGTAGTATGCTTTTTAAGTGTGCTACAATTGGGTTGGCGATTTGCACTTTCTTTGTATATGAGGAGGAATGGGGGCTGCCACAGATTTCATTAAATATCGGTGATATATGGACTGGATGTTTCAGGTTCCAATCCAATATGGCCAGTGAAGGAAATAATGCTCATTCTAACCGCATTTGGGAAGTACTCTTATGGATTCCCTGTCCCATTACTTATTTGCACTTTCTCAAGTTATCTAGTGTCGGTGAGAAAATATCGTAGGTCATCAACCAACATTTATCTTGTATCATTTGGGATTCATGATAATAGGGATTTCTAAGCGAGCTAACTTCTGCAGTGGGAGATATTATGGTGGTGGTTGTCAACCTATGTATGGTTGCTATGCCCTGTACTTACCTTTAGGACACTATGGTGATTCATCCTGTTATTTACTCGAGGTTAGCTTGTTTAATATTAGTCTTCTTATAAATGAGAGAGGCAGACTCGTCTCTTTTATTTATTTATTTATTTTCTTTTTTGATAACCGTCTTCAAGCAAGAGCTATAGATGGTTTAAATTTTGGGTAGCTATTTATGCAACGAGGGACAAATTTGAACCATCCATTTTTATGGGTTTTTTTTTTTTTTTTGTTCTGAACAGTATTTTTTGCTCAGAGTTGGCAGAGTGTACAACAAGGCTTAAAGTAGTATACATGTGTGGATATACATGTCAATACAATAGGGGTAGGAGTATTTTGATTTAATTATTTGAAAATCGACATGTGGTTGATCTAGTCTATGACCTCTCTATCCAATGGTTGGAGTGGATATATCATTTATATCCAGAGTAGAATGGATTCTTTGTGATGTTTCTTATATATTTTTTTATCTGAACTGTTTGTATGTTTTTGCTCAGAGTTAAGAAAATGCACAATGATGTCTAAAGTATTGGTATACATGTATGGATATATAAAGAATGCATACCAATACAAGAGGGGTGTTTTGATTGAATTAGATTTTGAAAACTGACACATTGTTATTCTAAACAATATCCTCTCAATCTAATGGTCGGATGGACTTTCATCTCTATCCACAGCAGAATGGACACATTGTGATAGTTTTCCAAAATAACATCCTCTAGTGACAAGAATAACTTATCATATCTTTTTTTATTGGCAAAAGGTTTGGTGTACCATGCCGTGTATGTATAAAATTGTAGTTTCAATTGTCAGATGAAGAAGTATAATTTCAAAATTATCATTTCCTTAATAAATGAAGGGTTGATATTCTGATTGTATATATACACGAAAAACCATCCCCTTTTTTTATTATTGCAAAGAAAAATGGATTCCAACTCAAAGCCAGAGTAAGTTTTTTCGACCCCAAATCTTTGTTATAGGATGTCCGTGGTTCGTTGCTGGTTGTTTCAAGTGTGGGTATGAAACTCCACACTAGGTATGATTGCACATGCTTGCAAGTGTCGCTGCACGTGCTTGCCAGTGTCGCCCCACATACTTGCGAGCATGTCTACACACCGTTGCGCAGGTTTGCAGCATAGCGGCATTGCCACACATCATGTATAGCAGTGTACAGAGATGCCCGCAAGTTTGCCCCGGGCCATGGGGATATGCCCGCAAGGATGTGCAAGGGCATGCGACTACGGCCATAAGCATTGCAAGTGAGTTGTGGCTTTCAAGGAATGTTACGTCATAGGTTGTTGCCTACATTATGTGGAGACCTTGTGATGTTACAGTCGGTTTCATCGGGGATACAGGGTAATGGCCTAGGTGTGTATTTTGACTCGTATAACAAACGATACCTCATCGGGGTGGTTCATATATCCTTTTTCTTTTCTTTTTTTTGCTGGGATGGTTCATATATTACCATCAAAGTTCCTGGCTCTCTCTACTATAACCAACGGTTCCTGCATTAAATGTTGATTTCTTCTTTGGTATTACCTTCTTCGTTTCCTTTTCGTATCTCAGGATTTCAACCTAAAAAATGGAAACAGTCTGCTTATTTTACTTGTACACGCATTTTGGTTTCTTTCTTTTATCAGTGAAGGGATTGCATGTGAAGATTTTTTTTTCCCGGATGAAGGCAAATCTATTGACGAAGATGTGCATTATACTCTACATCTGACATATAAAAATCTCAAAGCCAAGGAATGGACAATGGCCAATAAACCCTACACATCAATGATAGGACTTTCTGAGGGAGTCAGCGAAAACATTTGCCGCCCTTGGAATATATAAACTAAAGGGTGTAAACAGAAGTGCAATCCGTCAAAGTGAAGATTCAGGAAGGATTTTTGTCCAATTCCATGATACTCCATAACGTCCCTTTAGAATGCAGTCGGATTTTTAAGAGCACTTCTGGTCATGGGTTTGATTCTCCAGTCTCACATTGAAAATACCTCCTTTCCCCTTTCCCCTTTCCCCCCTTTTCTTTTCCCTCTTATAAGTACTTGTAGTCAAAGTTCCATTAGATAGATAGATAGGTAGATCAATAAAAGAATAAAACTTTGGGTGCACTTGAGGTTGCCAGTTTTCATCCATGCATGATCACAAATGTGTAATGTGTTACAGTTTACTTTTTCTTTCCTATCTATTGTTTTAACCTTGCCATTGATCGTTCTTTGGATCCGTTATTTATCATCATCGAAAATTAAGGCTGTGTTATAATTATAAAAGTTTTTTTTTTTTAAGTAAAAAAATTTCATTTCCTTTCCCTTCCCTTTAATTTCCCTTGCAACCAAACTGAGTCACTAAAATCTAATTCAACTGGTAATAAATATAAAAAATTCCCAAGTTCCCTTTCACAGTTATTAATGTGAAGCCTTTGAAGCAGAGACCAGGATTGAGTTTATTCTAGGATATAGATTTGACATGATAGATGCTCCAGTAATTTACACTTCTGTTTCTTTGATGGAGGATGGCTCTTCCTAATAGGCCTCAACACAATTTGATCAATCAGCTAGCTTTAGATTAGGAACAAAGAGCAGAAGCAAAAGAAAACAGACAGAAAGAACTCCAAAATAAAAGTTCCGCGAAAAAGGAAGAAGCGCTTCAGAACAATTCGCCAGTGTCACCTAGTAAAGCCTCAATCAGGTTCACATGCCCTTGAGCAGCACCTTCATCAAACAGCCATTTCTCAAGCAAAAGGAGAGGAGATTTACCTACAAGAATTGGCTTGCTCTCATCTTGGAAGGGGCTAATCTCCTGTGAGAAATTGACTGTATCATCCAGACACCAGATTGACAGACATCAGTTGTCAGAGACTCCAAATCGAACAGCAATTCAAAATCATCAGGCAATACAGTTGTTTTTACAAGCCGCACTTGAGGTACCTTGACTATAAGCAGAATCAGCTCCAGGGTTCCCGCCATGTCGTTGGAGGAATTATTCTGACTGGTCTATGAGAAGCTTTTGGTGAATTCTTCATCCATCCTTGGAGAAATCTTGATATGTTCTCAGTACTCGGGGCATATGTCAACGTATGAGTCAGTCTCGTGTAAGAGTAGTAACCATTGGATGGCTTCAAGTTGAACAAATTGTTTGGATTCTCCAAGGACAATGCCTCACATAAAGCCTGCCTAGCCATGTGGATGTCAGTTTGAAAGCTTCTCTCCCAGTGACCTTTGGAGATTTGCAGAGAAGAACCCCATCTCTGGTATTGCCATCAGGGCCTGTCTGAAGATTCTTGTGCTTCTTCAAATGGGTATACAGTAATTGATGTCGTTGCCTATTCTTTGAGGAAGGCAGGATACTATGGCAGCCCATCTGCACCCAAATCAGATCACCATTAATATAATAAAAAATCAAATAAAATCCCTAAGAATACACCAAATAAACACTTCATCCGCTCAAAGAATGCAAAAAGTCGAAAACTGAAGTTAACTAGCATATGGGTAGTTATCCATGTAACAATGGAATGTGATGTTCCCAAAAATCACAAGATAAAACTGGATCATTCATTTTATGGTTTTTTATCTCAACCACTCATACTTGGGAGACTGCACAGTAACAGTTAAATATATTAACTTCCTAACCAATTCTGTAGATACCAGGATCACAAAAATTCTCACCTTGATTTGTAACATTTTTCATGAGTTTCTGCTGGTTCAGAACCGAGTATACCTGTTTCATCAAGCAAATCCAGAAAATATTTCCTCCAGAATAAGTTCACACCTGATTGAGAGCGTGCTACTTCTACCCCAAGGAAATATCTAAACTGTCCAAGATCTTTGGTCTAGATGATGCAGTCCAAGGACCAGCCAGTAGTGGACCAGCCCAAGGACCGGTCAACATGGGTCCAGCCCATATTGTTCACGTGAACAATACCAACAGAATTTTTTTTAAAATCTTTTGTCTTCTACAGTCACTTCTTCAATGTCTATGACCTCATGATCACTATGACTCATTCTCAGTCAATGGAGCTGCACAAGAAAGATTAAAATCACATATGTCCACCTCACTAACTTGAGTAAAATCATCCACATTGTAACTAATGTGGTCTTCAACTACAACCTCTTCAACACAAATTGCTACAGTAGGAACATCAATGTTGGTCTCGCCTTTGTCATCATGGATTTGTGAAACCTGTTCTTCGTTTTCCTTGGCTTCAGTCACTAATGCTTCTAGAACGGTTGATGGTATTCGAGTTTTCGTTGGTGGTGCAACTGTAAGTACCGTCTTCACGTCAATATCATTAGCGTTAGGCTTCCACGCCTCACTAACTTGCGAACTGAATTTTATAGATGGTTGTGTCAGGTTTTCTTCAGTTATACATGCCACTTGGTGGTAACTTTATCGACGAAAGAGCCTTATTTGGATATGTTCAGGTACGTATTCTCTCGTTAATTTGTACTTCATATCTTCCCAAGTCCTAGGCTCTCGTCCTCGAACTTTGAGCTTCTGTTCATGGACTTTCCACCACTCACGGGTAGCTCCCAAAAGTTTGGATCATGCTAATTTTAATTTTTGTGGTTCGGGAAGATCGAACCAATCGAAATAATCATCCAATGCACACAACCAGTCACGAAAGGCTTGTAGGTCTTGCCTACCATAGAAATATTTTAAATCCAGCCTTACTTTATGTGAAATTTCATATCGATGAAGTCTCCCACCATGCTCATCATCTGGTAGATCTTGATAGTCCTCTCTAGGGACTCTTTAGAGAACCCTAGCAATAAGCCTTGACACTAGGTTGCCTATAGGAGTTTCTCTTCTAGGGGCTTCTCTTCTAGCCGGTCTAGGGTTAATTCTTTCATCCAAACTATTCAATCTTCCGTCCATATTATCTAGCTTTGCATCCATTTTGGCCAATCGTTGGAGAACCAAATTAATAGTCATTGGGGTCATTGGACTGATTAAGAGAGTTAGAACTCTCATCAACCATGCTCTGATACCAATTGATGGCAAGGTAAAGTTACATCTCAATTTATGCCCAACCCTTGCTTGAAAGGAAGATCTTTTAATCAACCCAATTCAAATTTAATAACAAGAATGATTGAACTTGAACAAATAATTCCACAAATTCAGATCCGTTTGTAAGAATGCTTCAAAATTTGGGATCCTTGATCCTTAAGATATGAGGAGCAATATCCCAGAAGATGAGCTTAATCCAATGGGTAGGATCGAAACCAATCTTAGGAAACAAAACAAATTTAAGAAACAAAACTAATGACTGATTTTATGGAACTAAATCTAACTTATTGATTTTAGGAAGACAAAGATTTCAAGAAAAATTATGTTGGTACTGTTCACCTGAACAGTGTGGGCTAGACCCATGGTGACCGGTCCTTGGGTTGGTCCACTACTGGCTGGTCCTTGGACTGCATCAACTCCCCTCCACTTAAAATAAACTCTTCCACGAGTTTTGTAATGGTGAAGAATCAATTCCATGGGGTCAACACACATCTTTCTTGGATATTGGAAGTCTAATTATGCTTGAAAATTCGGAAGAAAATCTGCCACCTTGGATCCACTCTCTTCAAAATACTGGGGAGGTATCATAAGATCAATTTGTTCAATATCTTGAAAAGATTCAAAAAAAATTCTATAGGTAAACAGTACCGCTTGAACAGTGTGGGCTGGACCCATGTTGACCGGTCCTTGGGCTGGTCCACTACTAGCTGTTCCTTGGGCTGGTCCACTACTAGCTGGTCCTTGGGCTGATCCACTACTGGCTGGTCCTTGGATTGCATCACTAGAAGAATTGATTTGGATGAATTTTCAGGTCTACTACTATACCATTGTAATCCCTTCTACTATCGATAGCATCATCAACATATAGTCATATACTACTAGAATGATTATGCCCTCTTGGCATTGTCGAATGAACATATAATGATTAGAACATAGTCACATACATGTGTAAACCCTATAAGGCCACTACGTCACTAAATTAGTCAAACCATGCTCTGGGGGATTGTTAACCCATAAATTGCCTTATTAACTTTACACACTTTATTAGACTCCCCGTAAGCAACACATCTAGAAGGTTGCTCGCCATAAATTACTTCCTGTAAGCCTTTTTTTTTTTTTTTGGGTGAATAATTACTTCCTGTAAGTCACCATGCAATAATGCATTCTTGACATCCAATTGGTACTAGGGCCAATCAAAATGAACAGCAAGGGAAGAATCACTTGGCAATCACTAACATGCCAGCATCAGTAAACAGGTAAGGTTAAAGGACAGTTGGAGATCCATTGTAGTGGAGGATGTACAGTTAACCTTGTCATTCACAGAGTTTTTCTTCTATATTACTTTTTGGTTTAAAATTAAAGAAGGCTTTTCCTAATACTTGTTGATCAAATGCTCAAGCCTCTTCCTATCCTGATCAAATGACCAAAAAAAGGAAAGGAAAAAGAAAATGATTGAAATATCCCTCCCCCCCAATCTTTACTTTATTTTCCTAGGATAAAATGTCTAAAACATGATATTTTTATATTAGTAATTGATTACTATATAATCAAGTAAAAAGCATCAACAGTATAATACTATAATGAAGAGAATTTCATGTTTAAATAATATGCTTTAACATTTATTAAGGACAATTCTCAAATATGGTCGAGAAAAAAGTATTTAAAACAATGATAAGCCTAATGACCTGAATGATAAATAGATAGCAGACCACTCAACACTGATAAGATGAATCAATTCTGAAATATCCTTAAGACAGTAGCCACCCTGTGACAAGGTTCTCACCTTTATATGGAGATTCCATCAGACTTCTCAGTATTTGTGCAACCAATTTTGGGTTTTTAACACCCTAACATGGACATATACATTGATCCATCATGTATATTATCAATAAATTTCAAGGTTTATGTCCCAGCCTTGGATTTTGCAAAGCCAGTTATTGATATGTCAAACAAAAGCTGCACAGAAGATCTTTGAAGAGACAGGTTTGACATAATACAGTGCAATTTGGCAATCTTTTTCCCTATTGTGCCTTTGAAAATATTCATGTTATTCGTCATACATCTATTCACATGCAGAGCCTCAACAAGGTCCACGGCAAATCAAATTTAGAAAGATAAGCACACCAATCAAGGGGTCTAGTCATCCAGAAGTTCCTGGTGGAACCCTAAAGTATCTCTATGAAGGTTTGTCCTTACGAAACAGGGATGACTGTCATGCGCACTAGCTGCCTGTTTGGGAAGTCTTTAGGTTTTCTGCTTCTAGATAGCAAGGAAGCAGGACCAACCAGAGGCATCGGTTTGGAATCACACCTGCCTCCTGCCTCATAAGCTGCGCATAAATCTGTAAGCCCACGCCCCACAGCTTCTTGGCTTCCCATTGGCTCCACCTTTTTGCAAACCAAAAGCTGGCTTCTAGATTCAGATGCAGAAGACCCAAAATAATTCCCAAACATTACAGATCTTGCAAATATGAATAGATCTAGAAAATTCTTACAAAACAGAATTAGAAAAATTACAAACGCTTTACTTAATGATGAAACTAAAGCAACATAACATACAGTTATGCCAAGGAACCATGCACTCAATCACAAAGATTTGGAGCGCATTCAGAGGAGTAGTAAATCCTTCAAATTAAAAATTCTTAAATTAAAAAACAAACAACTAGGTATTGGTTGCTACAGCCCCTAGGCCTAACATATCCACAAAGTAAAAGCTTCAAAGGGCCAAAAATGAACTGAGTGTATAACTTAAGCATAGCTCTTGTTCAGCTGAGTTTCCCATCAATTTTGAGTTGTCAATAGTCAACCTCTACAACAACATGAGCAAGCAAATCAACAGCCTCAAAGAACTATGCACTGGAGCATAGATATCAATCACCAGAAAATCCATACCACAAGCACAATCCCCTTTTATTCTATATGAGCAGTGATACCCGAACACATTACCAGTTCTCTTTGTTCTTTTCACCAATAATCTCCACAGGAACATACACCATCTTTAAAATGATGGTAGCGATTGACATCTCTAACAACAATTTCCCTCTCTGTGATTCCTGAGATAAACTTGATTGCCACATGGCAATCATCACAGACACGAAGGTTTTTGGTAACTACAAGCCTTGTTCCTGGGGGTGTATTGAGGAGTCCAAATGCAATTGCAAGTTTTTCACTATGTCTACAAATCATGGTAGTCTTCTCATCATCTTCAATATCATGAAAAACTGGTGCAGTATCCGGAACATAGCCAGCCGCTTTCATGAGTCCCCCTAACCTCTCCACTTCTGCATATATCTTGTCAGATTGAGGATGAGAAGTATCTCCAGCCAAAAAAGCATGGACTTTGCTTTTTACTTCAATCCAGCTACAAGCAATGCTCTTCTTCAGTCCCCTTTCTTTCATCAACTTCCTCACCTTGGCAACTCCTTCCCAGTCCCCAACTTGAGCATAGATGTTTGACAGAATCACATAATTGCCTGCGTCATTCGGTACAAGATCAATCAGCTTCTCTAGTGCCCTCTCCCCTAACCCCACATTTCTGTGGATTTTACAACAGTTCAACAAAGCACCCCAAACACCAGAGTCTGGCCTCACTGTCATCTGTTCGATAAGATTGTAAGCCTCATCCAATCGTCCAGCATGACCAAGAAGATCAACCATGCACGTATAATGCTGAACTGTGGGTTGTACCAAGTATTTTGTCACCATTGACTCAAAAAACTTCCACCCTTCATTCATTAAACCACCATGACTGCAAGCTGAGAGAACACCGACGAATGTCACATGATCAGGCTGGGCTTCCTCCTCCATCTCCTCAAACAGTGATAGGGCTTCAGAGGCATGACCATGCATCGCATAACCAGCAATCATGGCATTCCAAGAGATGACTCTCTTCTCTGTGAGCCGCTCAAACAACCTTCGAGCAACATGAACCGAACCACACTTGGCATACAGATCGACAAGGGCCGTCTTAACTTTGTCTTGAGACTCAAATCCATGTCTCCAACTCAACCCGTGGACTTCCCTCCCTTGAGGGAGAGCTGCAATGTCAGCTGAAGCCGAAATAACAGCAACAAGAGTGGCCATAGTGGGCCGTAAACCTACCATTGCCATATCACGGCATAGGAGGTGGGCATTGTCTGGGTGCCCATTCTGAGAATAAGTAGCAAGCATTGAGTTCCAAAGGACCACATCTCTCACTAGAATATTATCAAAGACTTGCCTTGCGCTCCCCACAAATCCACATTTGCCGTACATGTCAATAAGTGCTGCCCCCACATAGACATCAAATTCCCATCCCATTCGAATGACATAGCCATGGATGTCTCTTCCTTCTTGAAGAGCAGAGAGGGCAGAACATGCCTTAAGGACAAAGGGAAAAGTGAAATTGTCAGGCTTAATACCAGAATTAAGCATCTGGTGATAAAGGGAGAGGGCAGCTTCATGGGGTCCACTCCAAGCATAGCCCCGGATGAGGACATTCCAGAGGAACACATTGTCCTTGGGTACTCCATCAAACAAGAAGTGTGCTTCTGGTAAATAGTTGCAGACTGAGTAAAGATTGATGAGTTTGGTAGTTATCACAGTACTCAAGCCAAGGCCAGTGAGGCAATGGGCGTGGATCTGTCTTCCAGGCTCAACTGCCCTTTGATCAATGCAAGATTGGAAGATAGAAGCATAGCAGTATGATGGTAATAATGATAGTGATGGAGATGATTGGTTGAGGACCCTGCTCGTTTTTCTATTGGAATGGTGAGGCAGAGTAATTAATGCAGAGGAGTTAAATATAGTTGGAGTTTGAGTGGACGAAGCACAAGATGTGGATATGAAGTTGTTGCTGTTTCTGATGCTGTTGTTAACAGAGGAGATGATACATGGAGGGATGAGGAGACAACTTCTCTTTCCCACTATAGAGTGAAGCAGCATTGAAACCACATATGCCTAGAAAAGGAGATGGGCAACAGAAAATCTATGAGTTCCTCTCTCATACACAATTACGGTAATAGTAAAACTAGAAGGCAACAAAAACTAGCAGTAAGGCGTGAAAAAACTGAAAAACAGAAGAGTGAGTTTTTTACATGGTAGGGTTGTCTCTGACACATATATGATATAGCTCATGGAATTGTTATAATTATTGAAGTTCTGACGAAAGAAAGTTCAGAAAATAGAAGTAGTAACCAGATCTTGTTCTTCAAAGTATATACATGCCCACTGGCTGCATCAACATGATAGTTCCCTTCTTGCTAACCTCAACAAAACTAAGGGAACAGATCAATAAAGCCATTTAGATTCTGAAAACACCCCCCAACCCCTCCTGAAAATGCCATCTAATCTATTATGTAATTGCAAAGTTAATCACAAAAGCATAGAGGGGAGCTGCTGAAATATGTATATGGCAGCGGAAATATTAACAAAATTAGCTAATATATGAGTAGGCCTATTGTTTTGCTGTTCTTCCCATTTACCAAGGAAAATGAAGCAATATTAGGAGTCAAGAAGCCACCACATATCCAAAAGGAGAGGTCTAATAGCCCGGCTACTTGTATCATGATTCATTTTAGCTACCCAAAAAGTTAACTCCTGTGTGTCATTCTCCCAGATAAACTTCTGTCATTTTCAACAATGACCATGGTGGAAAAAAGCATCAGTTTTAATTTTTTTACTTTTTAACAAAAAAAAAAAAAAAAACCCGGCATCCATTTGACATGATCTGATTCAGGTTGAGTGGCTTTAAGGGAGGCAGCTGTATTAAAGGCATATCACCACAAATATAAATTTCAGTTGCATTATGAGACAAGAGTTCAGGATCAAAGGCTAAGTAAGGAAGTCACAAAGATGACTAATTTGAAAACAAAAATTAAGTTTCATACCCACAACTCTCTCTGGAAATTAGAAAGGCTTAAATAGCCTAAAAATAAGGTAGTTCTAGGATTGGGGCAGTCAGAAAATCTACCTGATCCATTCATCAGGAATACGTTTCAGGTAAAAAGAAATCCATCATTCCATGGATCTCTTCAAGCACTGAAAGGACGGCGAATAGACATTTCAGAGAAGCATTTGAAGGTTGGTTCAGCCGCTTTTCTAAGGGCTAAATTGAATTCATGCATTGGTTTGGCCCAAAAACAACCTAATGTCATGCATCAATCTGAATATATGATAGTTTGCTACTTTCCTTCTTGTAAACCTATGCAAAAATGGAGAAAGAGAGAGTTCCATGATACAAATGAATCGCATACCATCCCAACCCGACTACCCAGTAGGACAGAAACTGAAATACCATTATCCACACCCAGGAAAGCTGAATTTCTATACCACAATCAAATCACAGAAGCACTCCTAATAAAATACAACTGCGGCAGCGTTGAATCAGTTATGTTCGGAGAGTGAGAGAAAGTGAAACATTGGGATTTTGCAAACAAAACAGCAAGTTGTAAATAAAATAAGGGAGAAAAAAAAAATGAAACTTTAACCTATAGATTCAAGGACCGTACCTCTCCTTTATGAAGGAAGAATCATTGATCTTGATTTTCTATTTTAATTTCTGGTTCTTCGTATTCTACGTCCCATTTCATTTTTCTGAAGAACTGATTCGAGTTCGTTGTCCTTCCAGCATTCCAGGTAGATTCAAGCGGTTGGGTGCCCAGAAGTCACTGGGACGGTTCGAGCAATAGGAGTTCCATCAGCATGAATAAAGAAGGTCAGACCGTCGGGCATGTCTTCCTCTCTCTTCCGAGGACAGCGCCGGCAACCATGCTCTCCTTCCTTCTCTCGCTCGCCGTGCTGTGCGCCTGTGCCTAATAGTTGTAGCAAAGAAAGGGGTGATCTACAGAGTAGGTTAGGTTGTACAGAAGAGGTCAGGGGTTTCGTTTTGCTGTCAATTTATTTGTTGAGTGAATGAGATCACCCCTTCTGCTTCTTTGTTACTGTAATAATGTGTACTTAACTCTCATTTTTGTTCTACAACATAATTGCAAGTTTTAGACTCATGGCCTGGGGTACTTTGTGGGTCGTGAGATAAGTGGTTAACGCTTTAGTCTAGGGTGTATTTTCTTTGTGGGTTGTGAGATAAAGTGGTTAATGCTTTAGTGACATTTAAAAACTCTTTCCAATATATGATTAGAAGCCTAAAAAGTAACTACTTCCCACATTTTTTTTTTTGCTGTTAAATAAGAATGATGCAGTTTTCAAATGTTTTATGGCTTGAGCTGGAACATCCATATATTTTTTCTTTGATGAGGCATTTCTCTTATTTTTCCACACCATAAGAGGTCTTTCTTTGCCTTGGGTGTAACCCATGAGCCCCAAGAGAATTCATCACCATGAGAGACTTTGTTGTTGTAGTGTTTGAGTAATTATGAATCCTCTTATGAATTTGAGAAGTTAGATTATTGATTTCCTCAATTCAAATTTTGTTCAATCGATTGAAACCCCTTCCTTATAACCTTTTGTGGTTACATCATGGCAATAGAGCTATAAGTGAACCACTGATCAAAATCTTGGATGTTTCTTACCCCTAAAATCTTAACCCTTTTGCCTGTCAATCCTTTTAATCCTTTACTCTTCCATGAAACATCTTTTAAGAAATCCTAGCCTCAGTTTCTCAAGTGTTATTTCTATTTAAGCCTCACATTAGTTTTTGGTTTCAAAGCAACCAATCTACCTATTTTATGTGCATGGTTTCCTATAGCTTCTATTAATTCTGAAGCTTTTTTTCAGATTTGATCTCTCTGCTTGGTAGTTGTGGTCATGGAGGTGTTTCAATTTGTCCTCTAACCTAATACAAAGCTAATAAGGTTTTTGTTGTGTAGAATGTGTTTGTAGGAAGTTAGAAATTTGACTGATGTTGAGATGGGTACTTACTTGCGTTGAAGTCTCGGGAGCCTCTGCTTTAAGATAAAGTGGAAATGCTCAATCCTTTGGAAGCTTAAACATCAAGGTCGCATGTAAGTTTACTTCTGATTTTGTGCATTTCTTTAAATAATCCTTGGCATTGCTGCTGTAGTTATTGGTTATTGTTTCATTTTGATTTTTGTGGTTTTGTGGATATGGAGTAGATACAAGCATTCAAGTTTACTGTGCATGGCCCTATCCTCCATGACCTACTTTTTAATGGAATTTTTGTCAGATGTTACCTAGGTTAAGCAGAAGTCATGATCTATTTGACTACTTAAATTTATGACTACTAATATGTATGAAGAGTTTCTAGAAATTAATTACATAAAAACATGACTGGACAGGAGCCATTAGCCAATGTCTGTTTCATATTCAAAATTTAATAATGGTCACCACAGCTTTTTTTACTTGTAAAAATCTCATTATCAATTCAATACACTTGTGAGAGTTTGCCTCTTGACTGAAAAGAAAGGTATTATCATCTGAGACTTTCAATGTGACTAAATCTTTCCTTAAAAAGCTTGTATATGTAGACAGTCAAATGCTGACTATATACTGATACTAAAATTTTGATTGAATGGGTTTGTTGAAGCTCTATGAAGAATCAGTGTTGGTTGGCACTTATGATTTATTAGTGATTCAATAATTGTTCAAATACCATTTTCCAGTATGTGTACCTCTGTGAAGATAATTAATTGTATACTAGTACAGAACTAACAAAGGAACTTCTTATGCAAACAAGGAGTGGGAAAAATATTCCTCTATTTTGAAAAGTTGTTTGCAAGTAGGAAAGAAGGGATTAGGCTTCAAGGGTCAGAGGTCAATAAATAATTTGTTGTTTCCCCTTGTTCTATCGTAATCTCTCATTGCACAGTCAAAATGAGGTGGAATCAAATGGACTCAAATTTAACTTGGTTGACAAATTGTTTTGAAGGGTTATCTTGAATTTGGGATCCACATCGTCTCCTCCTTGAGATTCAGATGGAGGGGCGGCGACCCCACTGGATGGTCGCCGCCCCTCCTCCCAAATCTCAGGGAGGAGACGATTTGAATCCCTTGAATTTGTGTATAGTGCAATAGTTAAATTGCTACATCTTGCTCCTTCATGAATTTACACAGACTATTTTTTTATTCCGTTTGTTTCAATTTGAGGATCCTAAGTTAATCCATTGTTATAAAATTTGTGAACTGCAAACTTGCTACCTACATAATTTAACTTATTTGTTAATTATTATTGGGACTGTGACACTTTGTTCCATATAAGGACTGGTTAATGAATGCCTTTAGTTGAATTGGCAGCAAGTCAAGTCAAGTGTGTTGTCTATAGCCGGCGTGGTTCACCTCTAGTTGAATTGGTACCAAGTCAAGTCAAGTGTGTTGTCTATAGCCGGCGTGGTTCAAAGTCATTTTTGTGTTTTTTTTATTCTAACTTCAAAGAAATATTTGATTGATATGGTAACTATTAAGTTTGTAATTTTTTTTTTTTTTTTGATATGTAGATAAAAAAATTATGGGTAAAAGACAGTTACCTCCCTTGTAACTTACCTTATTGACCGTTGATCCCCAAAGGTTTCAAAAAAAAACAATTACCTCCCCTAAATAACTATTAAAATCCAAATTGCCCCACGCATTAAGAATATTCCATTAGATGGTAACGGTGGGAGTCCAATATTTTTTTAAAGACCAAATTACCCTTTTAGAAAGATGAACTACTTACTTTACCCTTACTATTTAATAGGATTACTGCTTCCCCATTTGCTCTCTTACATTTTTTTTCCGGTTTTCAAACCCTTCAATCGCCTTCTTTTTCGAAGCTCTCCGCCGCGGTAAATCCTTGAATATTGAAGCAATTTCTCCTAAAATCTCTCCAGATTTTCAATCCCCATATTCACTCCTATCTTTCCTCATCTTTCTCCCATTCCAGTCGCCCTTAGTTGACGGCCATTTTATCTCCTATTCTTCTTTGGTTTCTTCTCTCCTAAAATCTATCCAGATTTTCAATCCCTATTTTCACTCCCATCTTCCCTCATCTTTCTCCCATTCCAATCGTCTCCTATTTTTCTTCGGTTTATTCTCTCCTAAAATCTCTCCAGATTTTCAATCCCTATTTTCACTCATATCTTCCCTCATCTTTCTCCCATTCCAGTCGCTCTTAGTCCACGACCATTTTATCTCCTATTCTTCTTTGATTTCTTCTCATACTTCCTCTTTTGACAGATTCTGCTCTTCCCTTAATGTCGAAATCAAAAACCATGCCATTTCTCCTCCTTTTCCTAGTTCTCTCTCTCTTCAAACCCCGATGCTTCCCCTTCTTTTTCTGCTGCAATTGATTCTCACATGTTTTCACCAAAATTCGGAGATCCCCAACCCCTTTTTTTTTCTCCGCCATTTTCTCTCATACCTCACTTTTCTCTCTTGATTTGATAAGTACTTTAATTTACTCACCCATTATATATATCCAAAGGAATCAGGAGGGCTGTCAACAGGGAAGAGCGAAGGAGAACCATAATATGAATTTCATATTAAGAATGAGAATCCAACATGATTAAACACAAATCAAAATATCAACTCATGGAAATCAAAACTAGTGCTTAAATCAAGGAGTTTTGCCTCACTAGTCGCCTGTAATCGTTCTGCTTGCATCTGAGTCCATCATATCATCTCAGCTGGAAAGAACGTGAGAGAGAATGAGAAGAAGATAAGATTAGGGTTTATTTTAGTTGGATATAAAAGGGTTATATTGGTCTTTTAACAGTAATAAGATTTAAAGTATGGATAAAAGGTTGAGGGTAGAGTTGTCCATAAAAATTTAACTTTAACACCGTTAAAAATGTTGGACTTTATGTTGTCATTGTTGGCAACTTGGCTGATGTGACAGTATTTGTGAGCATACAGTCAAAGAAATCAGGAGAGAGAGTGTCAGTGTAGGAGAAAGAGTGTCAGTGCAGTGACAAAGCTGGAGTAACCTGGAGCAACCTCGCATGTGTGTTCAACAGTGTTCTACATGTGTTTCAGATGACTTGCAGCGAGTTAAATGACATTCTACATCAACTTTGATGAGAGAGAGTGACTGTGTAAGACCCGTGTCAATTTAACCCGGTCTTACCATCTTGAACCAGGTTTACCCATCATGGTCGAGTCAAATGGACCAAGGGCATGAAGGAGATCGAGATCCCAGGTATAAAATCGACCCAAAAACACTTAATTTTAGGGAAGGGTCGCACACCCGGCTAAGCGGGGTAGGACCTCCCAAAAGCGAAGTCGGACCCTCAGTTTTTGAAGGGAGGGTCGGACAGCTTAAGACCCTAGGGTCGACGGGATCATCGACCCTCCCATCGACCCTCGGTTTCTGACGAAACTGAAATTAGGAAATTTCCTAATTTTCGGTTGGGATTCTTTCCAAATCTCAATGGGATTATTATAGGACATTCCTAGTCTATTTAAAGGACGTTCCTAAGCCACTTTCACTCCTTTCACAACCCTAATTGAATTGAGAGAAAGAGAGAAGAAGGAAAAGAGGAAGAAAGGAGGCTAGGGAGAAGGCTTAGCAAAAAGGAGAAGAAATTGCAGAGGGAAGTAATCTTCTCAGGTATGGATACTAATTCCATGAGTTTCTACAGACCTTAGGTTAGATATGGTTGAGTGTAGGATTTCGGAGAAACCCAAACCATCCATCCATGGTTAGGCTTTCATGGAAAACCATAGGAGGATGCACGAAAACTATTTAGATGATTTATACATGGTTCTAGACCATGGAATGAATGTTGAGTAAATGTAGGAAGCAAGCCATAGGACCCCAAACACGAAGAGTGAATTAAAAAGTAGAAATTGGACCAGAGTGCACCAAGGGTCGCACCGAGGGTCGATAGACCATCCGACCCTAGGTGTTTCTATCGACCCTCGACTTCGGGAAGTTCAGAATGGAGGGAGGGTCGATAGACCCATCGACCCTAGCATCGACCCTCAATTGACAGAATGGTTTTTAAATTCTGAATTAATTTTAATTAAATTCTATTGACTTTGTTAGGTTTGCTAGCAATATAATACCGTTATAACAGTGAATCGAAAGCTTGAAAAATATCTATTAGCAAGCTAAGGTGAGGAACCTTAACCCCAAACTAAATTGGTTAATAATAAACTGTTTTCTATTTCTTGAGTCCTATGCCATGTTTGATTCTATGCGAATATGTTGTAATGTGCATACAGCATGCCATCCAATATTTCTATTACTTGTTCATGCATATTTACTTTATTGTTTATAACATGATGATGATGATGATGATAGGAATAGGCATGTGATTGAATGTGTGTGGTTGATGTGCTTGATGCGAGCGAGTATCAGGGGAGGTGTGATGAGAACGTCAATAAACGTTAATCTTTGGCGGGTCTCAGCACTTTAGCTCTATCTCTAACTCAAGTCTTGTGCATTGGCATCGTCGTATCGTCATTACCTTAGCAGAACTATTATGTCGTAGAGTATCAAGGGAGGTGGTCTCGGTCCTTGTAGTCTCTGACTCTACCGGGGGGCCTTAGCTCTATCTCTATGGATGCTCTGAGGGATGCTGGGGTGAGGTCTTGGATACACTGTTTGGCATTAGGATTGGTTAGCAGTGAGCCCAGTTTGCAAGCCCTCGCTAACAGGGGCTTACGTATTGGTATAGCATTATATAGCAATAAACGTTAACCTTTGTTGTATAATGTTATGGTAGGGTGGATGGGGACGACGATAAACGTTAACCTTCGGGTGGGCTTCCACACCCTGTGTATAGAGGCGGTGTCAATAAACGTTAACCTTTGACCACCCAACCTTTCTATTGCACATTGCAAACTATAAACCAAGACCAAAGATATGAATTGATTTTTTGCATGCATATGTAATGTTGCATTGTTTTGGCTACTCATTGAGCCGTGTTGTATGCTCACCCCTCGACGTCGAATATTTTTAATTGATGATGCAGGTTATACAGTCGAAGATTATATGAAAGTGTCAGCATATGGAAATGTGGCAGCTATGGAAGTTGGAGCTGAAGACGATACACACGACTCCTTTTGCGAGTGCAACTCGTGTGTATTCGATTAGATATTTCTGTAGGTTTCTTTATTGGATTTATAAGACATGTATTTGGTACTTGAATATTTATGTCTCAGTTAAACACAGAATAATTTGCTATTATTTATGGATATCATTTAGTTCTCAGTTCATATTATTTATAAATTTTCCGCTATTGTGTATTACTCTGATTATGATTGTGGATGCGTGTAAAGTTTGGATAACGCGGGGATAGCCTACTAGAGATCTTGGTTGAACCGTTGGTTACTTGGCGGTTCATCACACCATTCTGAACAATGCAGAATTGGGGTGTGACAACTTGGTATCAGAGCATCTCAGGCCTTGCCCGCCGAACTGACACACATTCAAGACCATTGTGGACTGAGATAGGATAAATTAAAAAACTTTAATACAAACGCATTGTAAGCACAAGTGATGATTGAAACCGAATTAAAAAGAGAATAATACATCTATTAAAGGGAAAATCAGTTACATACAATGAGTAAGAGAACCAAAACGTATATACATCGCTAAAGCAGAGTACAGTCCACAACCCGGACAGTTACTCTGTAGTATAAGAAAAGTAAAGTGCAATCAGGAAGCTGGAGGCGAAGGAGGAGGCGGTGCCTCACGATCTCTGTCGTAGTCCTCGGCATAGACTCTAGTCAACCGGGCTATCACGAGTCCGGGTCGTCCGGAAACTAGCCGTGAGATCGGCTACTCTCCTGTCGGTCGCACGCCTGGATCTCCATGAGCTCACTTATCCGCGGGTCGGATGTGTGTTGAGCAGCCAACAGCTCATCCACTCTCATGCGCCGAGCATCTAGCAAATCCTCCATCCTCGGGTCCGATCTGCGCTGAGTCTCTCTGATCTCGCGCAACATCTCCATCATATCAGAAGGTGGTCGTGAAGGACCAGCATCATGAGAAGGACTGGTCTCGGGTACCGAAGCCACCGCAGCAGAAGTACCAGCCCGATCCACATGCGTAGGTGATGGCGGTGGTATCGCGTCGACATCCATATATAAGCGATCATTTTCGACCGGATCCCCACGAGCCCTAGCAGCAGCCTCAGCATCAGTCATCTCAACCCGAGTGTGAGGGCACACCATCGCATTCCTCTCCTCATCACTAACCTCCGCATCTCGTAGCCCCATCTTGCAGATAGCCTCCCAATCTAGAGGCGATGAGAAGGTCTTCTCCTGGATCTTCTCATCAACCAGATCCACCCCCAGACGGGTCAGTAGCACTGTAATCATACGTCCATAGGGTAGATTACCCCTATGACCGGACAATGTAGCACTAATCATCGTCCGCATGATAATGTAAGGAAGGCAGACCGGCTGTCGAGTGCATATGCTGTAGATCAAGAACTGGGTCAGCTGAGACACCCTCTCATAGTGCCCACTCTGCGGAATCAGATTATGCTGGATAATCTTGCAGAAGACTCGTGGAGATGGACGCAAGTAGCAAGCTCTCATCCGCCATCTATCGGGACGGAGCAACCGATTGTCGATCTCGCCTCTCATCTCCATCTCAACAAACCGTGGCTCTCCCGGCGCACAAGACACCATAGGGCCATCATAGGCAATGCCCAACAGATCGGTCAGCTGCCGATAATCAAAGGAGATGTGCACCCCTTTGACGTAGCTGGTGATGCGCAACTCCTGACCACGCTCGACATCATTGTAATCCCCCACCACCTGGAGATTACAATAGAACTGGGGCACCAAGTCTGGACATGTGCACGCGTCGTATGTGATGACAAGGAGCCACCCCATGTCACCGAATGATCCCTCTACATTGAACAAGGCTAGCTCAGCCAAGTTCACCATGCGACCCCCTTCCACTTTCTTACGGGCATGGTCGAAGATATCGTGCCTCGGCTTCATTCGAACGGAAGCGAAGTGGATCACGCAATCTTGGCACTTTGGTACGGGCCATAGTATCTGCAAAATAAGAAAGAGAAAGGAAACAAGGAGTTAGTAGGATAAAAATCCGAAATTTGAGTAAATAACGACGTAAGTTGACCATAAAGCCCCATTTCTTGCCATACAAGTGGGCACTACGAAGGTTTAGACATATCCTACAACCCGCATGCAGAAGGAAATTTTAAGTGACGATGTCCAATTGGAAGAAATTGAAAAAAAATAAATAAATAAATTAAATTAAAAAATTTTGATAAATTAGGGCAAAAAGAGAAAAATTTAAGTTTCTCGATAACCAACCAATGAAACTGAAAATTTTTTGAGGGCTTTCGTTCCTCAAGACCCTAATAACAAAACCCCCTAATAAAAATAGAATTTTTACGGTTGGAAAAAGTTTAATTTGGAAAAGACGAGCTAAATGAGTAAAAACCTAGAAATAAAAACCTAAAAACAGGGAGAAGTTGGGAAATTATACCTGTAGAGGTGATGTGGACGTCGAAACTCGGAGTAAGAACGATCCACAATAGTGAAGTAACACTGTAGCAACTCGGAGAGTAGAGACGAGTCGAAACGGAGGAGGAATAGTGAGAATTGACCCAGAATCGGATCTTAAAAATCTGATTTTTGGTCTGAGGGTCGGACAATTCGACTGACACCATCGACCCTCCAATCGACCCTCGGCTCTCGGGAATCTGACAGAAATTCAAGGGTCGGATTGAGGGTCGGACACCCATCGACCCTCGCATCGACCCTCAGCTCTCGGGAAGAACAGGACATTCCCAGGGTCGGATACTAAGGGTCGGACATACCATCGACCCTCACCATCGACCCTACATAGAAAAGACAGTATTTTTTTTTCAGAATGAATTGAGGATTCAAATTTTATATCGGTTAGCATGCCTACATGAAGTATAAATGATTTCTCACTGATTTTGATGATTTTCAGGCACCACCCATCTCAAAAGTAAATATGTCTGGCCGTAGAGTTACCCGACAGACCCGAAACACAGTCCCACCACCACCACCGGCGGATGAGACTAGTCCAGAGAACAATTACGCATAGGGTAATCCCGAGCCGGCAAACCCTACAAATTTGCCACCACCACCACCAGAGCTAACAACAGTGGTGATGAATTTGGCACAACAGCTACAACAAATGCAGGTTGCAATGGGAGTTATGTTTC
>CM053276.1:95923950-96010115 GCA_028583415.1 Protea cynaroides | reverse complement strand
CCATCCGCGGCCTATTTGCGTTCTCTTCCCTGCCCGGGAAGGTGGATCAAAGAAAGGTAGCTTGCTTCTCTCCTGGACTGATGGCGGCTTATGTAGTGGTCGGCCTTCCTACCAGAATGCCTCCTTGGTCGAAGAGCCAAGCCAGCGCAGGCAAGGTATATCCTTGCGCGAAGGACGTTTTCTTCTCTGCCCTCTCCTCTCCAAAGGCCAAGGGAGAGACTGCATCCCTTTCCTTCGGTAGCTCTTTTGGTTTCCCAAGGATAGCGGTAGCTGGGGCAAAGCCCGCTTTCTTCGCTCCGCGAATGAGAGAGAAAGTAAGAGGAAAAAACACGTTCTCTCTTTGCGAGGTCCGAAAGTGGAGAACGCATAGCATTCTCTGGGCACATAGGATCAAACGTAAAGCAGCGCTTTCTTGGCAGAGTTTTAGGCGGCAAGAGACTGCCGGGCTTGTTGGAGCTGCTGAGCATAACGAATCGAAGCCGAAGACGGATCAAGGTAGCTTGCCTGCCAAGCCGATAGGCGAAGGGCCGAAGGATGGAGCGTGCAAAGTCGATCGTGCACCTGTCGTGTGACCCGTTGGTCCTAAGCAATGTCTTTCGCGAAGCGACCCACAACTGCACAGCTCTCCTTTATGTTAGGGGGGCACTCAAATGGAACTTCGATCGGATGCGGGTATCCAATCCCGCCGCTGAGATGTCAAGCGGATTCCTGGGCCTTGACGAAGGGCCGGCCACCTTTTACGTTATAAGAGCAAAAGGCCCGGGGCATAGCAGGATGAACCAATGTGAATGAGTGTAAGCTTCGTTGCCCGAACACGATTGGTGCTGACCACACTAGGTGCTACCGTGGTAGCAAGAGAGGCCAGGCGGTGACAATTGAGAGGTTGTCACTGAGCATTCCTAGTCACACGGGAAGAGAGGTCAAATGGCAAGGCCATACGCCCGTTTGGCTCCTCGCGGAGTATAGCTCATATCCAAACATCTGATTGGGGAACGGGGCAACGCCCATGAAGCTCCGGCGGAAAGGGAAGGCCTGCCAGGCCGTATGCCCATGGGTGCAGGATTCTTCGAAAAAGCGCGGGCTGACTCGGAGACCTGGGACCTTGGCTTAGCAACGAATGAAGGGAAGCTCTTCGAGCTTTCTCCGCCAGCGGCTTATGTAGTGGTCGGCCAACTAAAGCTCGAAAGCTCTTCGAGCTTCCCTCCCCCCTTACTGAACTAAAGTAGTCGTCGGCCTTCTATAAGCGACTTGTCGAGTCCCATTCAAGCTAGTTGGAATGAAAGATTGTAGTCGGCCCGTAATGCCTCCCCTCATTTGCTTGCCTCCTTCCAGCCCAGAATGCCTACAGAGACGAAACTAACCGCGTTAAGCTCACCCTTCGGGTGTCGCTTCCAGCGCAGGAGGCCAAGCATTCTGCCAGACGTCCCGGCCTGAGAGCCCCGTTCGCCTTTGGTACTTCAGTATATCTTCAAAAAGAAAAGCGCTACTTCAATGCAGCCTTAACTACAACTACATTACGCAAGCCCCACCGATACCTACCTATAGAGTCAAAGTACCAGTGACGGTGACTTTGACGGTTTATGGATTCAGTAAGCTAAACTCCATCAAACTCCTCAATCAATATCAACAAACAACATGTCGTGACCAGCGAAGAAAACTACAGGGTGGTCGTAGATCAGCAGCAAGCAAGAAGCCGGATGCGCTAACGCGCCCCCAGCAAGAAAAGGCCTACCGCTAGATAAACGGGCTAACGCGCCCATGCAACCAAGCAACGGCTGATCGTAGACCACCGTTGCCTTGACTCTGTTAGGGGCGCAGTAGTTTGATTGCTGCGCGTGCTAACGCGTCAAAGCATGCTAACGCACAACGGCGCGAGCGACGTTGCTTCTTTGGTCTACGATCAGCTAGCCGTTGCTTCTTTGGTCTACGATCAGCTAGGGCGCTACAGGTAGCCTCCCTCCGGTCGCCTTGTTCTGGCGCGCGCCTTACTCAAATAGGGGCGGAAGGACTTGATTCTTGGTTTAGAGTTGGGCTAAGTAGCGCCTTTACGTCTAAGGGTGCTTGAGCGCCTAGCGGCTTGCTTTTTGGCCGCTTGCGAAGAAAGCCCCTAACCTAGGTTGGGCGCTAGCGCGCCCCTACCCTAGACGGTTAGGGGTTTTCTCGCTTGTTGCCTCCGTTTGTGATCGTAGACCACCCTCCGTTTGCCCTTTTTAGTAAGGGGCAAGCACTTGGGCTCCGTCAAGCTGATCGTAGAGCACCGTTGCGCTAACGCGCGCGCTGTAGTTTTTCAGCTTGGTTTACTTTGTAATGTAAACTAACTAATAGGCGGCGTTTATTCAAACAAAGGGAACCGTTAATCCTTGGGTAAGTAGTACAGTACGACAATTGTTGTACTATTAAGTAGCTGTACAACAGAATGTCGTTCGCCTTTACTTTTGTATTGAGTAGTACTTAAGTAGCTAAGTTTCCAAAGGTGAACAGCCCCCTGTCCTTTATAGTCGTAAAGAGCTTCTCAGAAAAGTAAGGAAGGAGGCATTCGAAAGGCCGACCACTATATAATAGGCATTCTGGGGAAGGCCGACGACTACACGGAGAGATCTCTATACCAAGTCATGAGCGATAGCGAAGCCGCCTATAGGCGAAGGGACGAAAGCCCGGCGAAGGTTAGACCTGAGAAAGTACGAAAATAAGTACGTTAAGGTGACGAAGTCACTTAGCCGAGCCGAGGCTAAGGTTATTGAATAACTTAGTCGAAGAAAGTGAGATTTTGGTTATGAAATAGCTTAGTTGGTTGAAGGTAAGTGAAAGAGTTCAACTAAGCTTAGCTGTTCTACAAAGGGGAAAAGCCCACGGAGCGGTTACAGAGTCACTTAGCCGTCTACAAAGGGAAAGGCGTCGGTACGGAGTTGCGTCAGCTGTGGATATAGAGACGGCTAAGGAACGGAGTCTTAAACTATGGACCGAGACTACACTAAGGAACAAGGAAGCTTGACTGAGCAAAGAAGTCAAGGAACGAAGTTCTCTAATAGCCCCGTTGAATAGGAGGGCGAAGGCTTTTTGAAAAAGTCTTTTTTGTCTTGTAAATCAATTTCTAATAAAAATATTTAGAGAGAGGGGGCTTCAAGTTCTTAGGAAGAGCCGTACGAGGCAGCTCACGTACGGTTCGGGAGCCGAGCCCCAGCACAGGGGCTTAGGTCAACACTTATATAATAGCCAGTCATCAATTGGAAGCGGGCAAGATGGTGATGAATTGCGATTGGTCCAAACCTTCGACCAGCGGCTTCTTGCGACCTGCCCAGAATGCCCATACATACCAAGACCTTGTTCACACAGCGAATAAAGGCCGGGTGGAAGGGGGCAGTCAGCTGGCTGCTTCTTGGCCACGCCCCCCTGCTTATAGATACGATATACTTGATCTAAATTCTCAAATAGGAAATTGCATACCATTAGCCGATATACGTATAGGAACATGGGTACATGATATTGAATGTAATCCAGGTCAAGGCGCAAAGCTGGCTCGAGCCGCAGGAACTTTTGCAAAAATAATGAAGGAACCAGCACCACAATGTCTTGTGCGGCTACCTTCGGGTGTTGAAAAAGTCATTGATTCCCGATGCCGAGCTACTATTGGTATAGTTTCCAATCCCAACCATGGTGCACGTAAGCTTAGAAAAGCTGGACAAAGCCGGTGGTTAGGCAGACGCCCCATTGTTCGTGGTGTTGCAATGAATCCAGTGGATCATCCTCATGGAGGAGGTGAGGGGCGCACGAAAGGAGGTAGACCTTCGGTGTCACCTTGGGGGAAGCCCACCAAAGCTGGATTTCGGGCAGGGGTGGGGAAACGCAGAAATTAGTTCATGCCACGACGATCTATATGGAAGGGCAGTTTTTTTGATGCATTCCTGTTGAGAATGCAGAAGAAAAGAGATCTTCTTTTGAACAGGAAAATTTGGTCACGTAGATCTTCTATTTCGCCGGAATTCGTTGATTGCTCCGTACGAATTTACAATGGAAAAACTCCTGTTCGTTGTAAGATCACTGAAGGAAAGGTTGGTCATAAATTTGGAGAGTTTGCTTCTACACGGAAACGAAGACCTTCGAGAACAAATATTGGACCGGGAAGAAAAAAGGGAAAAAGTAAAGTCTAAGCGCATATGGCACGAAAAGGAAATCCGATTTCGGTAAGACTTGATCTGAATCGTAGTTCAGATCCAAGTCGGTTCAGTGAGGGCGACCGCGAAAGTCACCGAATGGGTCAGTCTTTTCCTTCAGTTTGTCCCATATTTCAAAAAAAAAGGCGTGGGAGGACGTTGCAGATGTCCGGGACGGACACGACTTCTTCTAACGCTAGAAGACCACAGGAAGACACCCGGGACCAGAGCATGTCGTGAAAGAAGCACACTGGACGGGCTTCGGTGGAACCGGTGAACCACGCCGAGCTGGTTAGGTGCGTGGGACAGAGGGCCTCTTAGTACCTGCTAGCGCAGCTATGCAGTGGAAGGGAAGGAGCCTAAATCGACCCCCTTCTTTCTTTTTATTCAAAGACACAAAAGCAGTACAAAGAGATTGGACTCTCGGATGAGACTAAGCAGCTACCGACCGTTCCGACGCGCCCCTGACCTATCTTGATGTTGACCGAAACCCCTATCTAAAGTGGAGCCTAGTGTAAGCTGTCAAACAAATCATAGAATGGAAAAATCAGAATAACCACTAGTTGGGATATGGATGGAGTCTCGCTCAGTAAAGAGAGTTGTAGATTCGTAGAACAGGAGAAGAGTACGCGCGCTAGCGCGCTACAACTAAACTAGCAGCCTGCGGAAAAAGGCTAGCGCGCTACAACTAGCACTTTGAAGCCAGCAAACGGTGCACCCTTACTATTCTTAAGTAAATAGAATAGCTCGAAAGCCCCTAACCTGCAAACGGAGGGTGGTCTACGATCACAAAGAAAAGGCCTTACTATTACTTACTCATAGGGGGGCGCGCGCGTTAGCCCAACAAAGGTTTAGAGTTGGGGCTTTCTTCGCTGGCTTCGCTCAGCCTGTAGTTTTCTTCGCTGGAGCGCAGGAGCGCCCTTTTATATAGGGGTAAGGCTTTTTCAGCGTGCTGCATGGATTCTTTAGATCTAAAGAATCCATGCTTCCCCCGGAGCGAGACTCTATCCAGATCTCAAAATGGAAGAACGAGCTAGGCGGCCGGCGGGCAAAGAAAGGGGGCGGGCGGGGCGCCTTGGCGAGACGTTCTTCTTTCGTTTCGAAGCGTTTTGCCAAGAGAGCGAGGGCGCCCTTCTGGGGTGGGGGCGTTTCCTTTCAAATGACAACTGCCTCTTCCTGCTGCGGGGGCGTTGCACGAAACCAAACCGCCCCCCGCCCGATCAAGTACCAGTTGCTTTGCTGGTAGGCCCACTTAGGTTAGGGGGGCATTGTCCCTCAGTTCTTACCAACCTCCGGTGTGTAATCGACATGTTGCTAGCTGATTATCGGTCGAATAAGAATCATTGATTCCCTCTGCTGTCCATTTCTTATTCATTCAGGGCGCTCGGCCGGTGCTCCTTTCTCAAACCAGAACAACTCTGAACGTTAGGGAAGATAAGGGAAGACCACCTGAGCGAACCGACCGAAGGGACTTGACTTATCCGAACCGAACGTTAGCGGCTTAAGCTAAGCCTATCACGAGCAGCGTCGCTGCTTGATCGGCGGGGAGGAGCATCTCAAAGTATGGGGCAAAGGATCAAGCGCTTTGACTTTGTCCCCCGGGATCCACCACAGGTTGGGTTTGAGAGCCGTGTGATGGGTGACTATCCAGCACGGTTCGGAGAGCACTTTTAGTCTGCGCTGGTGAATGGAAGCCCCCCCTATCAAGCAAGAAAGAAGCGGCTCTTCCCACGGCGGAGTCACCATTGACTCTATTTATTATTATGGTAAATCAGTGTATCAAGATGTCAATCTGAGATCTTATTTCGGTTCGATACGTCCACCTACGAGACTCACCTTTGGCTTTCGTCTCGGTAGGTGTATTATTCTACATTTTCCCAAAAGAACATTCATTCATTTCTTTCTTCCCCGTCGACCACGACGACTGAAACGACGCGACAAATCCAGACCCGGAAAGGAGAAGGGCCGGTGGTGGGCATTTGGGAAAGTCGGGCCGATCGGGTGTCTTCATTCAAGCGACGGTACAGAAGAAGAACGAAACGAAGTGAGAGGCCGGGGGGCAGGGAAAAGAGTCGAGTCGATCAGGCTCGACGACCGGGAGAAGCAAAACGAAATCAGGATTTGGCCGAAAAAGAAGCAACGCTATGGATACCATGACCGATCACCATCGAGAAAGAAGAATCTTTCTAAATCACTTCGGGTCAGCGGGGCCTTCAAGCATCCGAAATACGCCGGGGTTGTAAATGACATAGCGTTCCTGATAGAAAATGACGACTCCTCCAGAAAAACGAAGTTATTCAAGTTCTTTTTCCCAAAGAAGTCCCGCTCCGACGGCCCGACGAGTCATCTACTTAAAAGGACCCTCCCTGCAGTGCGCCCTTCCTTGAATTATTCGGTCATGCAATACTTATTGAATACAAAGAACAAAATTCATTTCGACCCCGTCGTAGTTCTCAATCATTTCGTGGCACCGGGCGTGGCTGAACCATCTACGATGGGGGGGAGCGAATGAACAGGAAAGAAGCTTAGATAAGAGAATACGTTCTCGCATCGCTTTTTTTGTAGAAAGCTCGACCAGCGAGAAAAAGTGTTTGGCCGAAGCCAAAAAGAGGTTGACCCACTTCATTCGCCAAGCGAATGATCTTCGCTTCGCGGGAACAACAAAAACCACCATCTCGCTCTTTCCTTTCTTCGGTGCTACCTTTTTCTTTCCAAGGGATGGGCTTGGGCTGTCTAAGAACCTTTATTTTGAGGATGCCCGGGAACAACTCCTAGGTCAATTAAGGATCAAATGTTGGAACCTCATGGGTAAGGAGAAGGTAATGGAATTGATAGAGAAATTCATAGACCTAGGTGGGATAGGAGAATTGATAAAGGGAATAGAGATGATGATAGAGATCATACTGAGAAACAGAAGAATTCCGTACGGGTACAACTCTTATTTGAACGAAGTGAAAAAAATGCGATCTTTGTTGTCTAATAGAACAAACACTAATACCTTAATTGAGTCGGTCAAGATCAAATCTGTTTATCAAAGTGCTTCTCCGATTGCTCAAGACATCTCTTTTCAACCGAGGAACAAAACAAGATCATTTCGTTCCATTTTTAGTCAAATAGTGAAGGATATTCCATTAGTAATGCCAAAAGGGGTGGAGGGGATCCGTATTTGTTGTTCAGGTCGATCAGAAGGTGCAGAAATAGCTAGAACTGAATGCGGAAAGTATGGAAAAACATCTCGTAATGTATTTAACCAGAAAATCGATTATGCTCCTGCGAAGTATCTACTCGTTACGGAATCTCAGGTGTCAAAGTGCGGATCTCATATAGTCAAAAAAATAAGGGACGTGCTATATCCGAAACGTACGAAATATAGTAAATATCGTAAGGGCAGATGTAGTAGGGGTCGCGAACCGGACGGTACACAACTTGGTTTTGGAAGATATGGCACTAAAAGTTGTAGAGCTGGTCGTCTTTCATATCGAGCCATTGAAGCAGCGCGTCGGGCTACAATCGGACAATTCCATCGTGCTATGAGCGGACAATCCCGAAGAAATGGTAAGATATGGGTAAGAGTTCTCGCAGATCTCCCTATTACCGGGAAACCTACAGAAGTGAGAATGGGAAGAGGAAAAGGAAATCCTACGGGTTGGATTGCTCGTGTGTCCACGGGACAAATCCCATTTGAAATGGATGGTGTGAGTTTGTCAAATGCTCGACAAGCCGCTACATTAGCGGCGCATAAACCATGTTCGTCAACCAAGTTTGTTCAGTGGTCGTAACGTAATTGGTTAGTGGGGAAAAACCGGGCCGGGACTCAAAAGAATTAGGCGAAGTGTTTGTTGTGTTTGTTCCTGAACGACGGAAGTGGAAAGAAAACATTTGTTGGAACCTTGGCCAAGTTGTGATGCTGCCAACATCTTTGTATTGTATGTGTTGTCATTGTTGGCAACCTCTAGACAGTTGGCAGGATGACATGGAGGAGAGAGAATGTCGGCGAGCACAAAGAACCGAGTAGATTGCACAATGGGCCAGTGGACAGCTCAGCGAGCATAGCGAGACAGTCCGGACAGCAAAGAAACATGGTCGAGACAGGTGGACAACTCTTATCCGAGAGAGAAAGAAGAGAGAGTGTGCCGAGGACTCTCGACGACAAGGTGACTAGGCGATCAAGACAGGGTGGCTGGGTTGATGCGGCGACCGAAGAGAATGAAGCTCGATTGATGAGAAAATTCAGTCGGTGAGATAGTCTCCGGTGAAGAGAGAGAAAGAAGAGAGAGAAAATGGAGGAGAGAAAAAGAGGAGAGAGAGTGGGTGGGGACCGGGTGGGTCCCACCTTGGGTGGCCAGGCCGGCCACGGCGGCCCAGCCCGGCCGGCAGGCGGATGCCCACGGGTCCAGCCAACAGGCCATGCCGGTATGCACGGCAAGGGGGCCATGCACACAAGCATGCCCAGCAATAGCCCAACACGGGGCCATGCGCAAGCTAGCACAGCCGCGCGCAGCAACACGGCCGCATGTCGGCGGCGGCCAGGCAAGACCATGCGCACGGCTATGCCTCATGGCGCGCGGCGAAGCATGCCGCAAGCCATGCCATGCCGCAGCGGCAAGACACAGCACTAGCATAGCCGCGCAAGTAGGTGCCGCGCCGCAGCAGGTGCCGCGCAGCGAGCCCCGTGCGCAGCAGCGCAGCGATGAGTGCAGCAGGATAAAGCGGGCAATGGTGTAGCGTCGGATTCGCGCTCAGATACTTGCGCGATGATGCTGATTGGTCGGATGCATTTTAAAAGTATGAATTGCGTTGCACGGAATACAATCCGTGATTCGGTGGAGCGCATGCATGATGCACATGCGCAAAAGATGCGCATCCGATGGATCTCGTAGACTCCGATCGCGCCTGACGCGATGAGGCCGATCGGAGGGCCTAGAAGAGATCCCGCCATTTAGCGACCGATCCAACGGTCTAATACAAGTGATTCCTTCTCCGCTAATCAGAAATCGACAGCGGAGCACGTACGTCAGATGCGGCGACGATAGAGTGCGTCGCAGCGCACCGAATCAAGGCCGGAGATTCCATTTGGAATAATCTCACTGGCCGAACTTCTTTTGGCCATATCTTGGCCGTCCGAGCTCCGATCGAGGTGATTCAAAAGCCCACGAGCTTCTCTCTCCGAGTAGAACACTTTGGCAGCGGTTTGAGCTCGATTTAAAGGCCTCTAATGGCGATTTTGAAGAAAACCCTCCATTGAAGCTTCTCCAAGAGAGAGAGAGACTCCTACTTGGCGGGGCCAAGCCCCCGGTATGGATACCCGTGGGTGTGTGGTTGGTGTGTGCACGAAATGTGTTTGACGATTGTGCCGTGAGAATCTCAAGTAGTCGGCTCAAGGCAAGACAACACAAAGTGATCATCGGCTCTTGGCAGCCACTTGCATTGCATCGGGCCACATCCGAATAGTGGAAGGAATTTTAGTGGCCACCGATTCACCCCCTATCGGTGTCAACCCGGGAATCACAATTGGTATCGGAGCTGAGTTCCCAAGGAAAGAAGACCGACGACCTTGGTACGCAGAATGAGTTGAGACTGAGAAATGGCATCTAGTGAAGACCACCACAAGAATGGAAGAATTCCTGTATTTGATGGGTCCAACTACAGTGTGTGGAAAGTGAGAATGGAAGCCTACTTGATAGCTCAGGGCTATGGAGTTTGGCTAGCAGTGAAGAACGGCTACAAGCACACCACTGAAGACATCACCGATATAGTGGAGATGAAGAAGAGAGAAAATGAAGCCAAGGCAGTCACAGCCCTTCTGGCTTCACTTGTGAGCAATGAGCTCACTAGAGTTATCAGCTGTCCTACATCCAAAGAGATCTGGGACAAGCTGAAGAGTGTACATGAGGGAGACAGCAAGATCAAAGAGGCAAAACTACAAATTCTTAGATCACAGTTTGAGAGTCTGAGGATGACTGAGGGAGAAACCATTGAAGTCTATCTCAACAGAGTGAATGGAGTCACCAATGCAATCAGAGCACTGGGGGAAGAGCTGAAGGAAGTCCATGTTGTCAAGAAGGTATTGAGAACACTGCCCAAGCTGTATAATGCAAAGGTGTCTGCACTTAAAGAAATAACCACCTTGGACAGTCTAACCATTGATGAGCTACATGACATCCTGACCACTTATGAGATGAGAATGATAGATCTAGTGTCAGTGGAAAAAGAAGCTGCTTTTGAGGCTGTAAAGAAATTGAAAATTAAATAACCAACGGAGAAGTCAAGAGCGAGAAGATAACGGTGATTCGATGACTCGATGATGAGCTTATAGCTTATCTTACCGGAAAGTTGAAGAAAAGGAGTGACAGGTACAAAGGCAAGTCAACCATGAGATGCTTCAACTGTGGAGGCCTAGGACACTTCGCGTCCAAGTGCCTGAAAAAGGGAAAATTTTATGACTCTGATGATGAAGAACCCAAAGAGAATCAAGACCAGAAAGGAAAGAAAAAGTATGTGCCCAAGAAGAGAAGTCTACTTACAAGGAAGAATGAATATTCTTCAGATGAATCAACAGAGAATGATAATGATGAGGCCCTCTTCATGGTCCTTCTTGATGAGCCTCAAGGGAAGAAGAAAAATCAAAGAGGAAAGATGACTTTGAAGAAGAAATTGATCTTGAAGGAGAGTTGCTTTCAGCTCTTAAAGATCTCGGACGAGAGGACAAAGAACAAAAAACTGAATGACCAATATAGTGAAGCAACGCGAGTTGATAAGTCAACCGCAAGTCTCTGAGGGAAGAATCAAAGAAGATAGCATCTGATCTAAACAATGAATTGTCCTCAAAATCAGATGAATGTGCAAGGCTTGAGGAAGAGATTCTCGGATTAGAAACCGAGCTTGCAAGCTCTATGAGAGAGAGAAGGAGTTACATGGAAGCAACAACATCAGCTCCATCTGTAACTATTCTAAAATCAAAGGAGAAGACTGCAACAGATCAAGAGAGTGAGGATGACTGCTCACAAATGGAAGAGGAGAATATTCTAGATGAGATTCTAAGCTACCAGAGGTCATCTCACATCAAGTCTGGACTTGGCTATGAGAAGCGAGAGGATAGAAAAGGTTCAAGGTAAAGGGTCGGTTGAAAACCCCACTTGTGTTTTTCAGAGCAAAACGGATGAGGTCACATGTTGAGAAACAAGGCGAGAACGAACGGGCGGAGATGGCACCAGCACGATCAACCCGAAACGAGGCGGGGAAGCATGACGAAATCTCGAGGCAAAGAGAGAGCTTGGGAGGGTACTGCTATGGCTGCAATGCATATGGGCATAGAGTGGCAGAGTGCGAAAGACAAAAGAGACCTCCGGTGTTTACAAGCGGGAACAGATTTGCTCCTTTGGCGGAGGACAAGGCGAGAATGCTTCAGTGTCGAGAGACATGGTCACAAAGCCGAAATTGTCGGACACTCCTTCCATATCAAAGGCAACCCGGAAGAAACAAGAGAAGAGATACTCCCGGAAGACCAACTCAAAGAGAAGAGAGAGTTGTGATAGAAAAGGTAAGAAAACCCATCACGAGTGAAAGAAAAAGCGGTGTGGGTTGAGAAGAGCAAGAAAAAGAGCAATAAATCTTTTATTGCACAAGCAACTCCGAAAGCCAAAAATAGACCTACACCATGGATCTTGGACGGTGGGTGCTCCACTCACATGTCGGGGGATAGAGAGATTTTTTCAAGTCTCGAATCTCGAAGCGGTGGCTCGGTTAGATTTGGAAACAATGATGGTGCAAGGATCAAAGGAAGAGGAACAGTCAACATCTGCAGTGCACAATTGAAATCCCAGAAGGTTCTACTAGTCAATGGCCTGAAACACAATCTCTTGAGTGTGAGTCAAGTGTGTGATCAAGGAAATGAGATAACCTTTACAAAAATTGGTTTTATTATAAAAAATGTTGAAAAAGGGGGAGTAGTGGCACAAGGGAAAAGAACACAGGGCAACCTGTATGTTCTTTCAGAAAACTGATTGTCTACTAGCTATGGGCTTGGCCAAGTATGTTAATGTCGAAAGGGTACTTGGTGGCGGTGTATGCTTTTTTGAAAAGTTTTGTGGCCTAGCGAGAGCAGGAGCGAGTGTAATAGCAACAGTCGGTGGTGATCAAGTGGCGGATGACTTCGGAAATATCATCTCAATGAACTCGGTTGAGTGACTCCTAAAGTCAAGTCAAGAGTTGTGACTCTTCATACTTTGGAGATGGTACATATGTAAGGGGATTGGTATCCCGAAATACATCATTGTTCATCTATAGGATTGGAAAGATGCGGTGGGCACTCCTATAGGTGAGTCCATGCAGAGGAAGTTCTGATATAGGGGGAGCAGTGATGAAGGGGGAGTTGATGTCTACACAACATCATTTTTTTTCATCTGTAGGATTGGAAGATGCGGTGGGCACTCCTATAGGTGAGGCTGTGTAAGAAAGGTTCCTATGAAGGAAGAGCACCTATGAAGGGGGAGCATTTCTAGGGGGAGTCTATACTGGTGAGGCTATGCTTTTTGGGACTTGTTGTAAAAAGGGGAGAGAAAAGGCAAGGCTGGGAGAAAGGCTGTGTTGGTACATGATGCCCTTTGGGACTTGTTGTTAAAGGGGGAGAGAAAGGCTGAGAAGGCTGTGGTTGTACTTGATATCATGAGGAGATATCATGTAAGGTAGGTTGCCAACAATTCCAAAGGGGGAGATTGTTGGAACCTTGGCCAAGTTGTGATGCTGCCAGCATCTTTGTATTGTATGTGTTGTCATTGTTGGCAACCTCTAGACAATTAGCGGGATGACATGGAGGAGAGAGAATGTCGGAGACACAAAGGGGCCGAGTAGATTGCACGGTGGGCCGAGTGGACAGCTCAGCGGGCATAGCAGACAGTCCAGACAGCAGCAAACATGGTTAGACAGGTAGACAACTCTTATCTGAGAGAGAAAGAAGAGAGAGAGTGTCTGTAGGACTCTCTGACAGACAAGGTGACTAGGCAGTCAAGACAGGGTGACTGGGTTGATGCAGCAGCCGAAGAGAATGAAGCTCAGTTGATGAGAAAATTCAGCTGGTGAGATAGTCTCCAGGTGAAGAGAGAGAAAGAAGAGAGAGAAAATGGAGGAGAGAGAAAGAGGAGAGAGAGTGGGTGGGGACCAGGTGGGTCCCACCTTGGGTGGCCAGGCCAGCCACGGTAGCCGGCCCAGGCCGGCAGGCGGATGCCCACGGGTCCAGGCCAACGGGCCATGCCGGCATGCATGGCAAGGGGGCCATGCACACAAGCATGCCCAGCAACAGCCCAACACGGGGCCATGCGCAAGCTAGCACAGCCGCGCGCAGCAAAGCACAGGCCGCATGTCGTGCGCGCGCAGCGAAGAAGACCATGCGCACGGCTATGCCTCATGGCGCGCGGCGGCATGCCCCAAGCATGCCATGCCGCAAGCAGCCACGGCACCCGGCACAGCCCGCGCGAGTAGGTGCCGCGCGCGCAGCGGTGCCGCGCAGCGAGCCCCGCCGCGCGCAGCGGCGCACGTAGTAGTGCAGCGCAAAGCGGCACAAGCGGCGAGCCCCCGTGCGCATGCCATAAGCCAGCGCAGGTCTTTCGGCATGCACGCAAGGTGTTCGACGTAATGCCTCAATGAAAGAAAAGTTTTAGACCCTCTTGGAAAAAATTCGACTTACGGGGCATTACCACACATTCACGGGGGGCATTTTGGTCTTTTGGAAAAGAGGAGATTCGGTATGGATGGCTTAGATCAAGCCACGGCAGCTGATTTTGAATGGAGGGCTCGGGATAAAGCGGGCTATGGTGTAGCGTCGGATTCGCGCCGGATACCGCTGCGATGATGCTGATTGGTCGGATGCATTTTAAAAGTATGAATTGCGTTGCACAGAATACAATCCGTGATTCGGTGGAGTGCATGCATGATGCACATGCGCAAAAGATGCGCATCCGATGGATCTCGTAGACTCCAATCGCGCCTGACGCGATGAGGCCGATCGGAGGGCCTAGAGGAGATCCCGCCATTTAGCGACCGATCCAACGGTCTAATACAAGTGATTCCTTCTCCGCCAATCAGAAATCGACAGCGGAGCACGTACGTCAGATGCGGCGACGATAGAGTGCGTCGCAGCGCACCGAATGAAGGCCGGTGATTCCATTTGGAATAATCTCACTGGCCGAACTTCTTTTGGCCATATCTTGGCCGTCCGAGCTCCGATCGAGGTGATTCAAAAGCCCACGAGCTTCTCTCTCCGAGTAGAACACTTTGGCAGCGGTTTGAGCTCGATTTGAAGGCCTCTAATGGCGATTTTGAAGAAAACCCTCCATTGAAGCTTCTCCAAGAGAGAGAGAGACTCCTACTGCCTATGTGAGGCAATGAAAGCTTCGTTGAAGCTTGAAGAGAGTGTGTGGACCTACTGTGAGTGTCCAATGGAGTCATTGTGATGAAGAATGAGCTATGCAGCCCGAGAAGAGGCCGAAATGCTAGCTCAGAGAGGCTTGCATCAGTAGTGAGCAACACCGGAAGGTCTGGGTGTACACACTTGGCAGGCCAAGCCCCTGGTATGGATACCTGTGGGTGTGTGGTTGGTGTGTGCACGAAATGTGTTTGACAGATTGTCTGTGAGAATCTCAAGTAGTCAGCTCAAGGCAGCACAGCACAAAGTGATCATCAGCTCTTGGCAGCCACTTGCATTGCATCAGGCCACATCTGAATAGTGGAAGGAATTTTAGTGGCCACTGATTCACCCCCCCTCTCAGTGTCAACCTGGGAATCACAACATTTTATCCCTTCAGTAATTGGCTTCGGTTGCTGTTGAGCTACGTGAGTAGTCTTGGTTGCAGCGGTAAAGCCTTGAGCACGGAATGGTTTGAATGTCTTGTTATTCCCTCCATTATAAGAATTTCCAGCTGGCCTTTTGATACCTCTGTTTTGCATGAAATAACTCTCCTTCTGGCTCGATTCTATAACTCGAGCAATTTGTGTCACTTCATTATAAATTTTCTTTTCATGTCCCAGAACGTGCTCGCGGATGCTTCCCCTAATTCCCATGATGAACCTTCGGGTCTTTGTGGTTTCCTCTTGCATACTGGTGGGTGCAAAGAAGAACAGCTCTTCATAACGCTGTTGATACGCATCCACGGTCATCTGTCCCTGATATAAACTCAGAAACTCTCTTTCCATAGAATCTCTGAAACTTCTTGGAAAGTACTTCTCAAAGAACGCATCTTTATAAATATCCCAAGTCAATTGGGCGTGCTTTGTTAATAAATAAGTCCTGGTAGACCTCCACCAATGGTGTGCATCTCCTTTCAGCATAAAAGTGGCTCACAGTACTTTTTCTTCTTCATTTAGTGTCATCATCATAAAATTTCTTTCCATTTCATCAACCTAGTGTGCCGGCCATAAGGGATCTGCCGGCTTGCCATTAAACTCTTTGGGCTTTAGTTTTAGAAAACGCTTCACCAGTCTGGAGTGGTCTAGTGGCTGTGAGACATACGCTCCATACATAGGTGGTTGGTATTGATATCCACCTTGAACTATCTCAGGATTTTGTACTTGAGCATGCATGATAGGAGTCTGAGGTGCGTGGGGTACTGTGTTACTTCCCCCTGGTGGTGTGCTTGTCTGTCCTGCTGGAAATGGAGGTGTCTGTGCAGCTAGAGGAGTTATGCCTATGGCAGCTTGTATAGTAGCTTGTGCCTGTTGCATTTGTTGCAGCTGTTGGGCCAAGTTCATTACGACTGTGGCCAAGTCTGTAGGTGGAGCTGGCAGATTTGTAGGATTTATCTGCCCATTTATGACGGATGGTGCCGTGTTCGTGTTCCCCTGTGTTTCCGGGTGTGTCTGGCTATTCTCCCCCACAGGTGGTGGTGGTGGAATAGAGTTACGGCTCTGTCTGGTTACTCTGCGTCCCACCATTAATTAATCTGATAGTGGGCTTGCTTGAAATCATTGAACACGAGAGACAATCATTAAATACTTCATTCTCATATTTTAAAACCACTAACAAATGCAAATTTCAAAATTTTCAGATCATTCTGTCGAAAATGCTGTATTTTCACTGTAGGGTCGATGGGTGTCCGACCCACGATCCCGCGACTCGGAAATCACCCATTCTTCCCGAGAGCCGGGGGTCGATGGGGGGGTCGGAGGATGTCTGACTCAGGGTGCGACCCCTGGTTCTCTGTTAGATTCCCGAGAGCCGAGGGTCGATGCAGGGGTCGATGGGTGGGTCGATTGTTTTAATCGAATTTTCCGACCCCCGGACTAAAATCTGATTTTTAAGTTTCAATTTAAAGTCCATTTCCCATTCTTTCTTCTCCGCTTCGACTCAACTCGTCCCTCTGAGTTGTTACAGTAACAACTCCGATCCGTTGGTGGTTTGCACTCCTTGTTTCGTCGTCTACACCTCCGCTACAGGTATGTCTTCTACCTTTTCATGTTTTTAGATTTTTTTTACCTAGGTTTTTGCTCGTTTATCTCGTATTTTTCAAATTAAACTTTTTCCAACCGTAAAAATTTGATTTTTATTGGGGGCTTTTGTTGTTGGTGAGTCGAGGAACGAAATCCCTAAAAAATATTCGAGTTTCATCGGTTGGTTATCGAGAAACTTGAAATTTACACTTTTTGCCCTAATTTTATCGAGATTTTGAATTTCTTGAAATTTCTTGCAATTCAATCTAATTAGTTGAAATTTTCGAATGTATGAGTCTCATAGGATAGTTTAGGATCTATGTAAGTCCTTCTGCCAACGTGTATGGGTGAAAAGTGAGGCTTTTGACCAATTTACATCGTTATTATGTTGAAATTTTGGATTTTTACTCTCTACTAATCCATTATTTGTTTTTCTTTCTTATTTGCAGATACTATGGCTCGTACCAAGGTACCCAAAGTTCGCGATCGTCTTCGCTTCCGTTCCAATGAAGCCGAGTCACAGTATGCCCACTACGCTCGCAAGAAGGTAAAGGGCGGCCGCAAAGTGGACTTGGCTAGCTTAGCCTTGTTCAATGTGGAGGGGGCCTTTGGTGATATAGGATGGCTTCCCGTCATTACCTATGACGCGTGTACCCATCCTGACTTGGTACGCCAGTTCTACTGTAATCTCAGGTGGTAGGAGATTACAATGATGTTGAGAGGGGTGGTGAGCTTCGGATCACCAGTTACGTCAAGGGGGTTGATGTTTCATTTGATTATCGGTAGCTGGCCGACTTGTTGGGAATTTCCTATGCTGGCCCCTTGGTGTTCTGTGCTCCTGGAGAGCCCTAGTTCTTTTCTCTACAGATGAGGGCTAAGATCGATCGTCAGCTCATCAGACCTGATCGCTGGGAGATGAAAGCGAGTTATCTGCGTTCAGATCCACAGATATATTACAAGATCATTAAGCATAATCTGATACCGCAGAGTAGACACTACGAGAGGGTCTCCCAGTTGACCCAGTACCTGCTGTACTGCATATGCACTAGGCAGCCCGTCTGCCTTCCTTACATTATCATACGGACGATGATCAGTGCCACGTAGCCCAGTCACACTGGCAACCTTCCTTATGGACGCATGATCACTACCTTGCTTACCCGCCTGGGGGTTGATTTATTGGAAGAGAAGATTCAGGAGAAATCCTTCTCATCGCCTCTGGATTGGGAGGCTATTTGCAAGATGGGCATGCTTGATGCCAAGTCAGCGATGAGGAGAGGAACGCGATGGTGCGCCCTCGCACTCGAGTGGAGATGGCTGACGCTGAGGCAGCAGCAGCAGCATCCGCTGGAGTAGGGGTTCAGGGGGATGATGACGATCAGCTATACATGGATGTAGATGTCATACCTCCTCCATCACCTACTCATGCTACTGGAGCTAGTCCATCTTCTTTAGCTGGTCCTTCGCATGTAGCTGGTCCATCGTATTCTCCATCTGATGACATGATGAGGATATTGCATGAGATACGAGAGGCTCAGCGTATGTCTGACCTGAGGATGGGAGAGCTTCTAGAGGCTCAGCGCTCTTTTGATCAGCGGGTGGGAGAGCTTCTGATTGCTCAGCATGTGTCGGATCAGCGGGTGGGAGAGCTTCTAGCTACTCAGCACATGTTGGATCAGCGGGTGGGAAAGCTTAGGGATGCTCAGCGTGTGACCGACCAGCGTGTGGCTGATCTCACAGCTAGTCTCCAGACGACCCAGACTCAGATAGCTTGGTTGACTAGAGTCTACGCTGAGGACTATGATAGAGACCGTGAGGCACCACCTCTCCCATCACCTCCAGCTTCTTGATGTACTTCTTTTTTTTTTTTTTTGTATTTCAGAGTAATTGTCGGGACTGTGGACTGTACTCTGCTTTAATCATATATATATAAACATTTATTCTTCCTTTTGGTTGTATATAAATTTATTTCTCATTTAATAGATGCATTATTCTCTTCCAGTTTAGTCTCAAACAACACAGATGCTTATGGTGTGTTATTATTACATCTTTTAAATTTTTATCCTATCTCAGTTCACGACCTTTTGTAGAAGTATACAGTTTCACAGACAAGGCCTGAGATGCTCTGATACCAAGTTGTCACACCCCAATTCTGCACTATTCAGAATGGTGTGATGAACCGCTAATAAACCAACGGTTCAACCAGGATCTCTAATAGGCTATGTCCATTAAAAATAAAAACCATGCACATCCACAACCAAAATCAGAATAAATACACAATAGCAGAAGTCTTATAGTAAATGAACTGAGAACTCTAACTGTAATAATCATAATTAAAATATCAAGTTATTGTTGTATCAACTGAGACATAAATAAATAAAATATCAATTACATCCCTTTATAAATTCAATTAAAATCCTAACAGAATACGCATGAGTTGCACTCGCATGAGGGGTCATGCGTGTCTACTAAGTCTTCGACTTCCATTGCAGTAACACGTGCATATACCAGAGTACTCATATAATCTTCAACCGTAGTACCTGCATCATCAACTAAAAATATTCAACGTCGAGAGGGTGAGCACACATCATGGCTCAGTGAGCAAACAAAACAATGCAACAAACATATGCATGCATTCAGTTCATATTTTTGGTTTGGTAAATAAATTTGCAATGTGCTATAGAAAGGATAGGTGGCCAAAGGTCACGTTTATTGACGCCGCACCTCTATACACGAGTGTGTGAAGCCGCCCAAAGGTAACGTTTATTGTCGTTCCACATGCACCCACCATGGACAATGTACATGTAAAGGTCACGTTTATTGTTGTACCCGTTGCCCATACCAACACGTAAGCCCCTGCTGACGAGGGCTCACAAACTGGGCTCGCAACTAACCAATCCTAATGCCAATCAGTGTATCCAAGGCCTCACCCCAGCATCCCTCAATACGTCCATAGAGATAGGGCTAAGGCCCCCCGGTAGAGTCAGAGACTACATGGTCCGAGACCACCTCCTCTCATACCCTACGACGTAATAGTTCTGCTAAGGTAATGGCGATACGACGATGTCAGTGGACAAGACTTGAGTTAGAGATAGAACTAGAGTGCTGAGGCGCCGCTTATGACACCTCCCCCTGATACTCGCTCGCATCAAGCACACCAACCACACACATACATTCACATGCCTATTCCTATCATCATCATCATCATCATGTTATAAACAATAACTTAAATATGCATGAACAGTAATAATAGAAATATTAGATGACATGTTGAATGCACATAACAAGCATACATGCATAGAATCAATCATGGCATTAGACTCAAGAATAAAACAGTTTATTATTAACCAATTAGTTTAGGTCTTGTTCCCTCACCTTTGCTTGATCGTAGGTCCTCTTTTAAGCTTTAAGAATCAACTAAATATCAATATTATATCACTAGAAGACCTAATCAAGTCGATAGAATTTAATTAGAATTAATTCTGATTTTAAAAAGCATGCTGTTAACTAGGGGTCGATGCCAGGGTCGGAGGTTCCATCGACCCTGGGTGCGACCACCCACAGTCTGGACTTCCCGAACACTGGGGGTCGATTGGCCATCGACCCCCCGTGCGACCCCCTGTGGGTTTACTCAAAATTCTCATCCTACAGTCCATTCTTCGTGTTTGGGGTCCTATGGCTTGCTTCTACAATCCATTACATACATGTTCTATGGCTTAGAACCATAGTTTATTCACCTACATGGTTTTTATGATCCCCCCCATGGTTTTCCATGAAAACCTAACCATGGATGGATGATTTGGGTTTCTCCTAGATCATTCCCTCTTCACTATCTATTCTAAGGTCTGTAGAATTACATAGAGATAGTATCCATACCTGAGAATTAGGCTGGTTTCTCTGAAGCCTTCTCTTTGATCTTCTTCTCCACTTTCCTTCTCTTCTCTTTCTCTTCTCCTTCTCTTCTCTTTCTCTCAATCCAATTAGGGTTCTAAAAGGAGTGAAAGAGGCTTAGGGACGTCCTATTTATAGAGTAGAAACTCCCAAAATAAGTCTCATTGAGATTAGGAAAGAATCCCATTGAAATTTGGAAAGTTCCTAATTCACGGTTTCTGTCGGCAGACTGGGGGTCGATGAGGGGGTCGGAGATCCCGTCGACCCCTGGTTCTAAAATGTCCGACCCCTGGTTAAAAACTCAGGGTCTGACTTCCTATCTTGGGGGGTCCGACCCTGCCTAACTGGTTGTGCGACCCTCCCCCTATTTTTAGTGTTTTTGGGTCAGTTTAATACTTGGGATCGCGATCTCCCTCACGTACTTGATCCATTTGGCTCGACCATGATGGATAGACCTGGTTCAAGGTGGTAAAACCGGGTTAGTTTGATACGGGTCTTACATAAAGTACCTGACGTTTCAAAAATATTACACTTTGGGTACCTTTTGTTTTTGTACTTTCAAATTTACCCCTATTTAGCATAACTTTCTTGGTCCCCTTTAGTTCACTCTCTCACCATCCCGTTGCCGCAACGACTCACCACTCGGATTCTCATGTGCTTATCGCTGTCTCAATTGCCTACCCCTTCTCTTGCCCCTGTCCTCTCTTGTGACCCTTCCTCACCGGCGGTTGCTCATCACTAAGTCACAAATCTCGACTATGGTACACACCTCCGATGAAAACTCCGCACTCCAACTTACTATTTTTCTGGCGGGTGTACCAACGATCAGGCACCACATAAGAGTAGTTCAACAAGAAACGATCAATCCCTGAAAATTTGAGGTAGATCTAATAGTTAACTTAGAGGATGCCAACGTTAAATAGAGTTAATGTTGAAAATACAAAAAGAGATACCTCTAGTATGATTTTTGAAATGTGAAGTACCTCTGGTATGATTTCCTAGAACGTCACGTACCTCTAATGTAAATTACCCTCTTTTTTTTGATAGAAAACCTAAGAGTTATATGTAGGCATGATATAACCAATCTATCTTACAACTAGTGTAACCAAATTAGCATCTCACATGGTAGAAATTGTTGATAGTATAGGAGACAATAAGAACCATTTTCTGCAGTATCTTGTACCAATGTAAGAAATACTTTCCTAAAAATGCATTAATATGATGTTTGTTTATAGAAGGGTGAGGGGTGGCTTGGGTTTATACACATACTGTCACATGGTAGGGTAAATGCAATTAAAATTTTTAATTTGAATAGCTAGACCCAAGGTTTTCTGCTCATGCCAAATTCCAGTGGAAAGCATATTGACAAGTGCCAAAACAAAGCACCGCAAAATCAGAGGGGTAGGGTATACTTGATAGAATTTAAGGCAAAGCTACTTTTCAAATGAGGGAGATTTAGTTGAGATATGTAAACTCATTGAGGATATGATTATGTGAACATCAGGGGAATGGCTCTCAACACGGGTTAGAGGCTTATGGGACACTTGGGACCTAAAAGTGAGTTCTAAATCCTGTAGAATGAGAGATTTTTCCGGTATCCTTAAAATGAGGTGTCTGCACCTTATATATGTGAGAATCCCATCCCTTGTAAGTTCGAACTTTAGAGATGGAAACTAAATATGGTATCGAAGCTTTAGGTTCCTTCATTATGGTCACCCATAAGAGTAACCATAGACACTTCAAAAAGGGGCATTCACCTAAAAAGAGAGACCACGATCACTCAAAAAGAGGGATTACATTCTCCAAAAAATAGGACTTCATTTACCACATGTACTGCCACCCCACAAATACTGTCATCCAAAATCTAGGCAACACGTGAGGAGAGAATGTTGGGAATAGTTCCAAACATACACTAAAACTAAAATCAACAAAAATAGATCAGCTCCACCAAGGAGAAAGAGGGATTCGGGACTCACGCATGGTTTCATTACCACCCATGTCGCCGAAAATGTTGCATGGGCAACATGCCATACTCCATCCACAATTGCAGGCCTAGCTATGAAGGCCATAAGAAACCCACGACCAAGTAAACGTAACCATACCTAGGCATCTTCACTCTCTTACTAATGGAATAAAACTTAACATGGATATGTGAGATTTATAGGCCAATACACCTAGGAATACCAACTCAAAATAAAATAGAAATATTAAATGCTAATCACAAAAGGGAAAACAATGAAATAAAACCATAAATACTTTAGAAGAATGGAAACAAATTAGAATGGATTGCATACTTATTGGGAAATTAATTTGGATTTCCTTACAAAATAATCAAACTTAAAACTTCAAGCTGTATTGTTATGTATGCCAATGCAAATCCAAGAGGGTAACCTAGTTGGCAAGGAGTCTACATCTTAGAAAGTGGAAGAATCGGATAGGACGAACCTTCTCTTTCTCCCACTTCCTACCCTTTTTTTTTTTTTTAAAGAACCAACCTTCTTCTATTGTAGTATATCTCTTTTTAATCAAATTTCTTACTAAGATGGCTACTTAACTAATTAGACGTTTTTCTTATTCCCTAAATTCTATATCTTTCCTAAGAAATCTACTTATCTCAATCTTTTTAAAGATCCTAAAATCTCTCTCTCTCTCTCTCTCTCTCTCTCTCTCTCTCTCTCTCTCTCCATATGACGTTAGGTTGATTCCTCATTAATTCTTGTAACTCATCAAAGAAGGAAAAATTTCTATACAATTAATTCTCAGTCACAGGGGTTTAATAGTATTGCTGTTGGTTCTCATCCGAAGCTTCTAGTGGTTACATCTATCGAGACAGAAGCAAATAAGACAATAAAAGATGGGTTCGTAAACCTTGTGGCCACTTCAATGCCTAAGTCATGATCAGAACCGGTAAGCACGTAGTATGGAGCTCAGTAAAGAGAATACGAACTCCTGTAGAGAGAGCTTTAAGCAATTTGACAGAGAGAGGACATGAGTATGAAAATTAGGATCTAATTACCTTTGTTTTGAGATTTATTTATAGAGGCAAGAGGTGGCATGGATTTCGGCCTTGATTGAGGCGATCTCAGCAACCTTGGGCACACTTATAGCTATGTGCAATCTGCCACCGGAAAGCTGGGATCCCCACGATCCAATCCCTTAAAAGTAAGGGTCAGACATGGGTAGGAGAGCTTCTGGATTGTTGGATGACAATCTTGCGATGGACCTTCCATAACTGTTTCCGATATCCTAGCTTGGAGATATCCTCACTAGCTGGCATGTGGTGGTATTAGGGAATCTTTCCTTCTTTGTACTGATTTGTGCTTGTCTTTGAGGTGATTTGTGCTTGTCTTTGAGGTCATGGGGATAGTCTTTCTGTTTATTCTTCTTATGAGGTGACATTCGCTAGCAGTCTTAAGGACGGTGACACGCAACCCCTTTCATTGGTGTCGAGCGCCAAAGACTTGTCCTTCTTTGATTAATGGTTTTATTCTTTCCCTAAAATAGATTAGATAAATCCATATTAAATCAAGTATTAGAGTACAAAATCATAAAATAAAAATCCAAATGCTTAAAAAACATTAAAAATTAGATAAATCCGCTTAATAATATTTTCACTTCATCATTAGACCATTAATGGCCAAGGTAATGGCCCTAACTCGTTAACAACTCATATATCAAGTCGATCAAGCTAAATAATCTTACCCAAAAGAAGAAAAGAAAAAGGCTAAATAAGGAAAAATCCCGAATTCAAGTCATTCAAGCGTAACATTTGTTTCTAAAAGAGGAAACCTCTTATTTATAGGAATTCTCGGATGCCGCGGTGCTTTACCATAGCTCCGCCAAAAATACCGCGACGCCGTGTAGACTTTCCATGGGCCGTATAGAGTGTAGGCGGCTCCATGACTCGGTTACACATTCATCGATCCTCGGATAGAGGTCGCTTTCTCCCCGTGCTCTGTCCCACGGCCGCGTATGCTAACATGGGGCTGCATTCATATATTGTGGATCCGTGTTCCTTTACCACAGCCACTGTAAATGCCTGTTTTGTTTGGCTCATTTTTCATAAAAATATAGTTTTAACTTGGTTTTTTTATAGCAAATGTGTTCAACTTTTTCCCATGTATAAGAGAGAGTGTTCTTGTCCAAAATCAACATTGCCAAAAAATATTGGTGACAAAATTCGGTGCCTACACAATCCCCGCCCTTTGCTCCCTCCAGAAAACTCCTTCTACAACTGCTCTCTCCCGCAAGCCCCCTAGCCTCCATCCTTGGGTCCTTCTCCTGACCTCCTCCACCATTGCTTCTTACCACAACCCCCGTCCTCTATTCCATGCTCCTTCCCGCAACCCCTTGTGTTCCCTACTCCCTCCCGCAACAATGCACCACCCCTTCTCTAGCCCTCCCTTTCTCTCTGCTCCCACTTTTTTTCTCCTTCCCGCAACCTCTTCTGTTCCCTGCTTCCTCTCGCAACAATGCACTACTCCCTCTCTAGCCCTCCCTTTCTCTCTGCTCCCACTCTTTTTCTTTCTTCCCCTACTTGATTTCTTTTTCTCTTCCTCCGCTTTGTCTCTCCCGGCTTACTTTGCCTGTCTCTCCCTTGTTGTGGTGGGAGGTCTAATAGATCGGCCAAAGAAGGATAGGAAAAGCCAAACATAATATAAAATTGAAAACATGATAAAATAGCACCACAAATATAACATTTAAGAAATGTAAGGTACCCCAAACATAATATTTATAAAAAATTGAGGTACCCAAGGGATAGTTTCTTTAAACATTAGGTATTCCTGGGGTAGTTACCTTAGGCTCTATAATAATAAGGCCCATTAGTATGCCTTGAGGGAATATATGATAGAGTACATTTAGTTTTGTCATGTGAAATGATGATGTGGTAATTCCAGTCATTAGATATATAGGAAATGGTTTAAAATAGTCACATCAAATTTCATACTCAAATTCAATCATATATCTCTCATGTAGTGGCATGCACTTCTTGGTACTCAAAGCATTAGTATGCACCTTATTGATAGTCCTACATTTTTCAGCCCTTTATTTTCCATTGGGCTGAAAAAATAAGATGTAAGCTAGAGCTTAGGATCAACCAATTCACAAATTTTAGCCTTCTAAACTGTCAGCCGGTAGAACTAGCCGGTCCAGGTGAATCTATAGATTCTCTCTAGACATGCATGTGGACTGGGATTGTCTGCTCCACTTCCATGGAGCAGTTTCGATCCTAACCATTGGGAGGGCATTGGGATACAGTCCCGATGTACTTTAAATGATCAAGATGCAGCAGAGGATCTTTTTTGCATGCATATGTAGGGACTCTACATCCTTTATTTATGAATTTTAGTAAAGGGTGTAACCGTTTATTTTTCAGATTTTCTTCTCAGTTTTTCCCCAAAAGCTACTGGCGGTTAACCCCGAGCATGGATCCTCTCACGGAACTGTACCCTCCAAGTGAGCTCATCACCATTCAACTAATCCTTTTTACCAAGTAAAAAGGGCGTTTTAAACTTTTAAGAAAGGAAATATACAATTGTATGGTGACAAGGTATGGTGAAACGTCCAGGCACAGGAAGAGGATCCAGGCTAGTTAACCCATGATCTGGTTGCCAATGAGAGGCAAAACCCAAGGACCGCCTTGCTCTTGCCATCATGTGTAAGGAATTTTTTTCCTTATTGGATGAATTAGATCGGCCAATTCATATAAGTTTTGGACTTGACTGATCCTCGATTCAATCCTATTTTAATATATATGGTGTCACCCCTGTATCACCTTCTCATTGGATCAAAATACAAACCAAATCGGTTTTGGACATGCTCAATACCTTGTCAAATACAAACTTTGAAATGCCTTTGACCTTTTTCCAACCGACCTCATTTGTCGATTTTCTCTTTCGCCCTGTGAATCTCTCCAAAAAAAAAGAAAAAGAAGGGGGTGTAGAGGACGGGAGGTTGGGCTAGAGAATTCCAGCCAGTGGTCTGGACTTGGGTCCGTGAAATGCTAGGTGAGGTATAAGAATTCGGGTGGCCCATCAGGGTAATGCTCAGCCTAGCCCAACCCAAGCCCAATTATATTCCAGTATACATCTATCTGTACAAGTATGATGTACGTATACATTTTTCCAGTTTACATCTACCCGTACATTTGGAGATAGACAACCTTTCCATTTCCAGAAAATATTGTTGGCTAATATGATTGGGTTTCCCATAAATTGCTAAGTTTGGCTCTTAACTGGTTGATTTTTCCCTTGACTCTCATCATAATGGTCCAATGCCATATGTTAAATAAAAAGCATAAGACAAAATTAATGATAAAATAAAGATCATTTTATGTGTCTCGTCTCTCTTCCATTTAAAAATTATTTTTTCTTTTCTTGGCATCCAAACATAGCCATAGGGATTTTCAATGGAAAATACTGGAATGAAATGATCAATTTCACCTGTTATCATTTTGTTTCAAATTTGAATCAAAGTACAAAACTAAAGCCAGTTCCCTGTATATTGGCACTTCACAGCTTAAGAAGAAAATTTTCTTGAGCTTCAAGAAATAGGGAAAAAAGCACTACACTAACCAAATGTGTTTTAACAACTCTATGCTTACATTCAACAAGCTTTGTTTTTATTATTATTAATGCCAAAACAAGCCTAGCTAGATCAATGGCATGGACTAGAAAGTTAGAGCTTCCCATTGATGGGAAATTCAGGGACACTGAGGTTCAATATTACAGAATATCACAGGAGCAACAAGAGACTTCTCAATATACACCCAACACAAATCAATATCTATAACCTACTTTGAATTTCACAGCTGATAGAATTCTTTCAGAAGGAAAAAAAAAAAAAAAAAAAAGAGGAAAAGGGACAAAAATAAAGCAAATAAAAGGAAAATTATTAAGTTTCTAAATGCTTGCTGATATCCCTATAAAGAATATATCTATATGAACTAGAACTGATGAATCAGATTATTTCGGAGCTAAACCTTAAATGGAAAGAAATTTAATTTCCATGAGATTCATGACTAAAAAGTTGTGTGGGATATTCCTTTTTCTTCAAAATTTGATTCAAACGCTTTTCATTCGTACTTCCTTGGGCTGTCTTAGCTTTGCTCAAGGAGAGATTCCTCAAAACACCTGATAGTACTTGATATTCATCTTTCACTCTGCTGCTTAGAATACCAGAGTTTCTTCTGGCAGATCAATACCTTTTCCTTTTCCACACCATACTCAGTCTCTTCTTTACGGCAGCCCCATCTCATTCCCTTGGCAATGGTGGCTACAGCATCCACAAAATAGCTGGACTCCCGGATAATTGCATACCCATTAGGACGTAGGATCCGATCCATCTCCAAGAGAACATACTTCATCTCACATCTGCACCAATCAATAAATGTCAAAACCCACCAACACCCAATAAAACTAATTTAGCAGTAACATCCCTGATATTTTGGAGGGTAAATAACTTTTAAGTCTGTAAAAGCCACCTAGTGGGAAATATGGACACCCCCAAGCCATTGATGAACCTTGCCATTTCTGGTTCATCTTGTTAACTGTTTATCAAATCACATTCACATTCTACGGGTAGAAGCAAAGCTTATCCATCTGTGCCATTAAGAAAATGATTGAATCAAGGGCCATTACCTGTGGCTTTCAGCAGTGAAAAGACCATCAAGATGAAGGAGATCATAAGTTCGAGGATAGGTTGAGAATGCCTCACACCTGCCAAAGGGCATAAAATAATAATTTAAAGCTACCCTGTCCCAAGCATCTGAATATATTGGGTAAATTAGGTGTCTAAATATTCATTCACATTACCAGTCATGGTAGGTCCCAATCAACCCCCTGTCGTAGACCACTGGCAGTGTATTGGGAGCATAGGAAGACACTACATTCATGACCCAGAGGGGATCAGCACTTAATGCTGCAGCAAAGCCACCATATACTGTATTCATATCCATAACATTACGTATCTTATCTGTGCCAATAACTGAGAGTAATTTTTTGTAGTGCTTTGCCCGAACCTTCCATTTACTGTCATCATGCTTGAATGCACCAGCACTCCCACCTTGAACTGCTGAAACTCGGTCTGGGGCAACGTGCAGCCGCTCTGGCCATTTTGGTATAGATTTCAAACCTAATTTCTTAAGTCCCTTATTTGGAACAACAACGCAAGGACGGAGTGGGGTGTACCATGCTGAATCAGGTTCAGTACCATCATCACACTTTGGTGGGTAGACATCTGGGGAAGCAAGACGATTATAGCAACTATTATCTGAAGATTTCTGCCACACAGCAATGTCATCCTTTTTATTGTACAATTTAAAACACATGGATGTTAGCAATTCCTGCAACTTCTCATAATCTGATCTCTGCTCTTCCACTGTTGTGTTCCATCCCCGCCAATGGTTCTCATAGTTCACCGGTGGACCAGACAGGACCCAGAAACCACCAGGGCGAAGAATGCGGTGAACTTCAAGAAGGTAGATTCCACCTGAAAACAAAGCAGTTCTTCTGGTGAGTAGGGACAATAACAAAAACATGGAGAAACCCACCCCCCACCCCATCCCCCAAACACACACTAAAGAAATAACAAAAAAGGCGAAAGGTGCTAATGCGAAATACATTGAAAACAGGGTAAGTAGTAGGGAGGTCTACTAATAGGATAGTGGTTGTACATCCATCACGCTATTATACAAAAGTACGAATCACCATATAATTTTTTCTTCACTTAACAAAACTACCCTTTATAATCGAATTTATATACTTGATTTAGATCTATACTCTTGATCCCTCTCTACTCTCTCCCTCCCCCCATCGCTCTCTCTCATGTCCCTCCCCTCTTCTCTCACTCAAATTTCCCTTTAGTATTGTATGTGGGAAGAATTTCAAATTTAGATCTGTTCTCTCATTTATATTCTCTTCCCCCCCCCAATTCCCTTCCTTTCAGACCATCTTTCCCCTCCCCCCTCCATCCCTCTCACACAGTCAAATGTCTCTCCCCTTCGCATCCCTCTCTCTCTCTCTCTCTTACCGTCTCACACCTCCCTCTAATGTTCGTGGAGGAATCTCTTCCAAAGTCAATGAAGAAACCTTGAAAAATCACTCCGGGAAGTACTGAGATGGTGTGGAGTCTGTATTAATGAGAAACAATAATACAGGGAGCTCTAACAAAGTGCTTCAAGACAAGAGACCATATTAGGAAGAATGGTTAGTTTGTCCTCTACCGTTGTTGCAAACCCCAGCTTACCATCTTCCTGGTTATTCCTGTCTATTTTCTTTATTTTTCTTGCAAACGTTTACTTATGTCTATTTCATTTAACATATAAATCAATTATTTCAATAGAAAAGATGTAATGCAAGTTACTCTGTACTTATATGTATGTTCTCTTTCCTCCTATCAAATGTGGCTCTAAGTGCATGGGTCTCCTCTCTCTCTCTCTCACATGCCCATTAGCATTTAACCATTAATTGTCCAAGGAAAAAAAAAAAAAAAAGGAAGGCACACTAGTCCATCACTATTAAGAAATTAAAAAACAAATGTTTAATCGTAATCTTAATAGATTAATTGCTTGAATTTACATCATGTATAATTGACAACATCAAGATAACTAAGTTAATCATTACATTTGGTGAATCAATATTGTTGTTAAATTAAAATTTAAAAGAACTGGTACATATAATTGAAATGCATTTAGTTTGTTCCACACATTTCCTCTTTGCCACCTAACAAATGCCCATACATGCATTGGGACATGCATGTTTGCTAGCATCTCTCCATGGGTGGGATAAAATCAACTCATCAGACCAACCAAATGAATCTCATACGCTGAAAAGGTGATCCAAGAAAATGATCACAATGACTCAACTGAGTCTATCCACAGGTTTGGGTGACTCTTCCATGTGGGTGTCACCTATCTTGAGTTTTGATGCAATAGTATAATGTTCCGAAAAGATTAATTACTAAAGCAATGAAATATTTCTAGTGCTGGAAACAAAACTAAACAATAAATCCAAGACATTAGCAGTGCAACTGTCCAGTTCACTTTTTTTTTTGGTAAGAGCGACTGTCCAGTTCACATTTGAATATCAAATGCATAATTAAATTTCCTAGATTAGTTAAAACTATTAGGGTACAAAAAGTTGAGACTCACCAAATTCTGTCCAAGGGATAAGGCATCTTGAGCAGTGAGCCATATCGAAAGAATTGGAAGGAAAGGGAAGACGCTGTGTTGAAATGATGCCCAATATTGCTGGAATGCCTCGTTCAAGTGCAAATTGGACCTGAGCCTCATGATTATCTCTTGGTGCAAGGGAAACAGTTAGAATCCCATGATCCAATAAATCACCTCCCCAGCTTGCAACCTATGAAGCAAAAAAATGCATCATTAAATATAAAACTGTAGTTTTCACTGAACTGTTATTCTAGCAAATGTATGAAGTCTGTTTGATGTTTTCATAATCCAGGAAATGATATTACATAATTACAATGCTTGAATACCACATAACCCATCTGTGTCACTGTCTATGGCCTGTACAAATTCTATAAAGGATGGTACAACGAAGTACTCACCCCACATCCTGTGTCAATAGCAGTTCGGACAGTTCCATCTTTCATTTCAGGAATCAAATCTTGCATCAAATCAACGTATGCACTAACTCCCTTAGGGAACATGGTACCTCCCCCAGGAAAGATAAATTTCTCCCCTTCTTTCCTCAGCCAGTTCTGATTGGATTTTTGTTTGTTAATCCAATCATAGGGAACATTTCTGAAATCATACAGACAACGTAAAACTAGGTCAGTTTATTGAAGCTCCATCTTAGAAAAACAAACATAGTTTCTTAACTGAGAAGCAACAAGTACATGAAGGTCTTGAAAATGAGCTACATTACCTATACCAACATTCATTCTTGCTCTTTGGCCATCTAATTGGGGGCTTGTACCCATCTGGTGGGGGCACCAAGCATTCCTTTCTTTCAAACACTGGAGGGCAGTGACGTTCCATAAAAGTAAGTCGATGACGACCATACTTCATCCACCTCTGTAATGATAACACTTTATTAATGATGATACTGAAGATGAGAAGAGAAAACAAAAAGATATACGAGTTCAAATATCAACAATCTGATACTGTGATGTAGGTCAAGATCAACAAAAGACTACACAATTGAATCAGATGGGATACCTTTGGGTCAGTGCATGGGGTGTAATCTTGATAATCCTTGCTGCATTCAGGGAACACAACAGATTCAATGTGAAGAGCTGTAGATGTAACTTCCTTTTGTGATTGAACAGGCGTTGTGACATCGCTTGTGGGATATCGATTCTTCTCAGAGCAGAACATGCCACCAAGATAGAATGAAAACCCACATAGCACGATAAACATTAGAGCCATGGGAATCATCCTCGAACTTTTATCAGGGTAAGACCCCTTTCCATCTTTACCCTTCATGTCTTTTGAGGATATTAGATACCTGCAGGGAAGCATGACAAATAATAAGCCTTGTCCAAACAGGAATCCCACAATACATGGAATGGGAAATTGTCTTTCAACATAGAGTATCCAACACTTCTGAATCAGAGGAAGGCCTCCCCTAATTTTTTATGAGCATAACTAAAATTTTGTGGAATAGTTTCAATTAAAATATGCTGAAAAAACTATACACTTATCCCCTTGAAATTTTAATAACTTTCATCAATTATAGTAAGAACTGTGAATCTAACTTTCAGTTTATTAGTGCTTGCTAGACAATCAATCACCCACTGTATAAAAAACCACAGTGCTAAACCAAAACAATTTCCATTCTCCTCAAAATTCCAAAACTTAAATGAAATTCATAATTTATCTACCAGATGGATTTCAGATCTGAGAAGCCAAGAATCAAAAGAAAATTTGTTTCAGCCAGAAACCAGTTGGTTGAAAGATTATTATTCTTCATAAACTTACATTATCAAAAACCCATATTGACAGTCTTTCTTCTTAATAGGGAAGACGATACAAAGCTTTAACCAACTCCAAAACACAAAACAATGAGAAGATCAGCTTCTAATGCAACAATATACACATTTCAATGAAAGAATCATGAAAAGCTTATGTACCAAAAGAGAAGGAAATGTAAACACAGCCCAGATCTACCCAAAACTACCAGTCAATGCCAGTACTCAAGATGATGAAATAATTAAAATTTTGAATTTGAGATTATCAACTATCCACTGCCGACATGTTTTATTTTCTCATTTCTTTCATCTTTCAAGATCTTGGGCCCAATAAAATAAGTCTATCTCTAATAAGGGCTTCCCCACTAAGTTATTTAAAAAGAAAAAAAAAAGAAAAGAAAAAGGAAAAAAAGGTAAAGAATGGATCTCACCAAACATAAAGCCGAAAAGGAAACAGGAGGAAAATAATAACAAAAAACACTGAAGTTTTCTTTATGAAGATAATTTAACAATGTCTTCAAGCAGAAGAAAGGTTCCAACTATCAACTCCATTGGTTCCCTAAGCCAGTTCCCCAATCAAATGCGCTGAGCACTCAAAAGCAAAGCCGATCAGCCAATCCCCAACAATCAAATGCACAAGAAAACTTTTACAAGAAAAAGGAGAGAGAGCCAAAAAGAAAAGAAAAAAAAAGAGAGTAAAACAGAGACCCATTATACATGCATCAAAGCAGAAAGCATAGCCCATAAGAAGAACCTCAATTTAAACAAAACTACAAGGAAGAGAAACACCCTGCATTCCGAGATCAACAAAAACTAAGAATTAAATCCTCTAAAAAAACTCATTTCCTTTTGAATTCTTGCAATATATTCTACCTAAGTCCCAAACGGAACAGCATAAGAAAAAAAGAGAGAGAGAGAGAACAGAGGCCCTATAAACATGAAAAACAGAACATGAATTCTCAGAAATAAACCCCAAATTGAAAGAACACATGTACCGAAACCCAAAACGAAGCCGACCCATGAGAATTCAACTCGTACCCATCAAATATCTGAACTAGATCGGACAGAATAACAAAAATGAAAAAAGATCAGAGAGAAACAGAGAAAAAATGAATAATCGCAAAGAAGTACCTCTCTATTTCCCTCTATTCTGAATAATCGTTCAGGTCCCTCTATTTCTCTCCCTCTTCCTCTATGCTTTCTTACTATCTGTAGCTCTTTAGATATTTCTCTTCTCAGAGAGAAAGAGCGAGGGGCTTGAAGAACAAAGCGAGGCCAGAATAAAAGAGCTATATATTAACTGGATCTCTCAGTCTCCCATAAAAAAATAACCTTAAATAATACTACTTTCTCCTTTCCTGCCCCGCTGTCCTTCGTTTCGCTTTCTTGTCTTTTCCTTCTCTTTTACTCTTTTATCTGTACGAAGCTTCAACCTTCAAGGCTCATCATCATTCATCATCCTCTCTCTCTCTCTCTGGTTTCTCACTTCTTTGTGAAACCCAGAATGGATTGCTTTCAAATCAGGTAAAAGGCAAGAGGAGAATGATTTCTATAATTTTCTATTGAGCGGAAACCAAAGCGAAAATCTACATGTCATCCAATTTCTAAATGTCACTATTTATAGTGATGTTTATATCTCCTGCTAACTCGGACACGTGGCAATAAAAGAGTGGATCTTCGTACTAAAGTCCTGATAATTACAAATTACCCATTATTGTAATTTTACATTTATACCTCTTTGATGGCAAATTCGTAAATTTACGAAACTTTGCATCTACCTTTGACCTATATTCATTGTCTTCCGTTGAAATTCTAGGGAGCTGGTTTTTTTTATGGACAGCCGTCCGACTCATTTAGATTCAATGGTTTCTTGTTCCTTCCGTTGAAAATTATAGGGAGCTGCATTTTATGGACGGCCGTCCTCCCTCCCAATGTTTTCTGTTCACATGTCAAGTTAATGGTCTTCATATTCAGTTCTTGATCTTTTGAACCAAAACCTGAACGGATAGTTTTCCTAATGTGGTAGAAATTGATGCAGTTCTCACATCGGAGATTGAAATTCTTATTTTAAGGGAAAGAAAATTTCTTTCTAGCTATTAAACTTGGAAACAAACAGTGTCCAAATGACAAATAAATAAAAGAATATATGATTGAATTTAAGTATCAAATTTAGCAACACCATTAATTCAGATTCCATACATTACTCTAAATATCTAATGATTGAAATTGCCACATTACTAATCTGTATGACCCAAATGGTTAGAAAATCCATTAAATCTTGCCAGAATTCTATTACTGCTGTGAGGTCTTGTATCCATGGTTCAAGTATTTTGAATCGGGGAGTCAATCTTGATTCGGAGTATAATTCGACACTTGGGAGTCTCGCTTCATTCAAAAAAGTGTACTTATCTATCTAAGTCACTATACCCCAAAAAGAATGTACAACATTGCTTACATGTTAATTTGGTCGGTCATAAGCCTATCATCTGGTTATGAACACTAATGTTACATGGATCTATATTCTCTCCTCCCAGAGGATTAGAAGGAGGGGGACACCCCCGTTGGATGGTTGATACGTGAGCTTGGGTGAATCCAATCCCTCCATCTGAGTAGACACCCCTATTGGCTCAGCTTGTCGACTCGGATTCACCCGAACCCCTCGTGTCGGCCATCCAACGAAAACGTCCCCCCTCCTCTTGAACTTTTAGAGGAGAGAATGTGAATCCAATGCTACATACACCCATTTATGGGTTATAGGCCTATTATTTGTTCCTTGAACCATCAGTCTATCACTCTCATTGAGTTTCATGTAGCAAGGTCGAACTTGGTAATTCTTGAAATCCTCATCAATTGTAGAAATAGGTCTCATACTCTATAAGTGAGTCCCATATTACATCGATGGTGATCAAATCCTTTGAAAAGTACATGTACATGTAAGTGATCCAGACTCTCAACTCGTGTGATGACAGAGTAATGACCGATAAGAGAGAATCCCAGTCCATAAAAGTAGGCAACGACGATAAATGACGATGAGAAAAAAACGAACGTAGATACGACACTCGTCGGTGGGATTCTGCAAGTATACGTCTCCTCCTTTATCTGTTTTTGCTTTTCCGTGTTGGGAAAATATTCTATTTTATTTCTTTTCTTTTCTAATATTTGCGGTAAATCCTCTGAGTTGTTCCTTTCACCTTGATTTTCTAGATTTGATTACATTAATGATTGATCACAAGAATTTAGTGTAGCTGAAGGGAGTGGGATTCGGACTACGAACTGACCGGGTTTGGTTCAATGGTCGGGTTGTTGAGTAAAAGATAAGAACAGCTAAGGATGAATGGATGATGGTGAGTACTGAGTGGTCTCTATCTTTTAGGGTTTCTTTTGCTAGGGTAATGGTCATTGTTAAGTCAATGGTCTAACAGTGTTATGGGAATAGAGTAGATTAGGAAACCGAGGAAGAATAAATAAACAATTTCCTCCATTACCTTAAATTGTCAAATTACATTTAATTTAATAATGACTCATTGACTTGTAATCAATGTGCTACATTAAATTCCTTCATATAATTATTATCGCCTTGATTTTTTTTATTCAGTTGGGAAAAAAATTCTTTTTAATTCTAAATTTTTTTTTTCACTCTTCCTGTTCTAAATACCAAAAATGCCCCATGTATATAGTGGTTATCGTGATGGTCCAATGACTACGTGCAAAAGAAAATCAATGTCAAAAAGGCCCTTCGAAAGTATATAGAAAAACCGTTTATATATTTGGCCTTTTATGAACTAGGATTGCCAATGTAAGGTTTTAGTCGATACTAATTTGAATTGGTGGTACGGCTAGTAGATGAACAATGCAAACATGTGTTGTCAAGGATTAATAAACAAATAAAAAATAGAATCGGATCTGTATCAAACCAATCGTCAATCCGATATCAATTACTAAAACCTTGTTCCTAGGTTGACAGGTTCATTTGGATAATAAAATGTATGAGATCAATATTACTACCTAATTGGTTAAAAATGCTACTTATGTAATGTTGGGGATAAACATTTTGAAGTTGCAAATATTCTTAAGTGATAAAGCCTAAAGGCTATTGGAGTGAGTCTGGATCCTCTCTCCACCTAGTAACCTCCTCACACAAATCTACTGTCGGCCGTGTGGTGCGGGTCCTGCACTCCAAGGGTGGGTCTCACACTTATAGACGGTGATGTGATGTGTGAGGAGGGTCCCTAAGTGGGAAGAGGATCTAAATTCAGGCTGTTGTACCCAAGTTGACGTTAGTTTTAAAAACTAAAAGAAAAGAAGTTTCTTTGCAGTCTAGTTTGCAGAGAACAACGCCAAAGACCTAACCCCCCGTATATCTCTACAGTTTTAGATTTCTCTGGTCTCCAAACGAGAGAACCCTCCCTTAAAAATAGATAGGGAATTCTTACGTCCTTGTTACCTTGACAGTTTGAGTCCTCGGTAATTTTTTTTTGAGATTCGTGATTAAATTATAGTTTAAATGTAGTCAAAACTATTATGGGAAAGAAAGTTTTTCTTCATTCAAGATATGCGAGAAAGGACGAAGGAATATAAATGACTTTGTCTCCTTATATATTGAATGCCAATAATACCTTCACTTTTCTGGATACACATCGTCTCCTCCCAGTGATTTTGGGAGGACGCGGCAACCTATCTCGGATGATTGCCACATGGCTCTCGGTTGAATCCGAGACCCACGTTTGAGCCGACAACCCCCCCCGCTCGGCTGGGCCGGGTGTCGGCTCGATTTGCCGGGAACCACGTGGCGGCCATCCAGGCGGCCCCTCCCGAACCACCGGGGGCGGTGGATCCATTCTTAGATCCTAATCTAACCCCCTAACACCCTAGATGCAGATATTCCACTATGGATGACCAAAAACTTGATCCAAACTTACAATACTCTTTTTTTCTTCCCTTAATCCGTCCTACATTATGCTATACTAGTGGGGTAGGGAACAAGTGCAACATAAGAACTCGCAACCTACTTTCCAGTACATGCTTCCCCAATCTTACCTTTTTCAACCCGGACAGAGTTGGGCTGATAATTTGAACCGGTTCATACTCAATAAGGGTTGTTAAAGTCCATTGAAGAGCTCAATGTCAAGGCCTTAAAACTCTGAAAGCGTGTCAACATGCCGGGAAATGTGAAGCCATCAACCTGATTTTATTCTTAAAATAGTAGAAACGAAACAGGCACAACGTCAAGACGGTGGTGACGGTGGGACTCTCATGCTGGTTTAATTACTACAATTTGGAAGTCACCAGAGAATCATAAAAAGAAAAAATGGATTTAAGACATTGGGAGTGGGAATCACACGGTTTCTCACTTTATTTTCCCTCTCAGCAATTTCTTGGTTAGAGGCTGAGAGTGGCGTTGCTCGTGGCACATTGATTGCTGAAAGTCATTGTACCATTTTTTAATTATTTTATTCGAAAGGAATCTATATACTGTTCTTTAATATCTATTATGTGGTAATTTAAAAAAAAAACTCAAGTATCTCTCAAAATAGTTTGAAAACATCATCTATCGTCAAAATCTTTTCAAAAACATCAATTATATTCAAGTAACTGACAAAGGAGACGAAAATCAACGTTAAACATTTTTATCTTTTCCCTTTTTAATTGAATTTTTTTAAAAATTAGTAAAATTACTAATATAATTAACCAGTCTCTTTCTTTTCCTCTCTCCTTCTCTCATTGTCCTCCCCTCTTGCATGTGTAGCCATCGGATTCCCTGATACAAGCAGCCTTCTTCTACGGAACCAGAACTCAGTTTCAGCAGTGAAAAAAAAAAGAAAAAAGTTACAGGTTTTGAAAACCAATGTTTGAACAATCAAAGACGGCAGAAAAGGAGACGATAAAATAGACGACAGAAAAAAAAGTTATAGGTTTTGCGATGTCTCTATAGTTCCTCACAGTCAAGGGTTTTGATGGAAAAATAACCCAATTTTTAGGAGAAACTCACCCTTGGGTTACTTTGAGTTGGAGTTTCTTCTGGGCGCTAAAGAATCAGCCGATCCAGCTATTCCAGATCGAGATGTACCCTTGTCGCTCATCAAAATAGATAATGAACCAAAACTAAAATCAACCAAAATACTACCGTTCAGTACTCTTTAGATCTTCAGAAGAAGTGAAATTTAAGAGAGATTGAGAATCCAGCGCCAACCTTGACTCCACTTACTTTTACTATTTATAGCAAAAATACTCCCACAAGTCAAGAAGATCACGACCCCGCTACACCGCCCAAAATCACCTTTCAAGAACCCGCTCCCCTTTTTCCTGGTTTTCGGTTCTCTCTCTCTCTCTTACCATCTCGCTCTCTGCATTTGTGTTTCTGATATTCAATTTCAAACCGTTTGCGAAACTCACGCACTTAATGGAGAAGAAGATTTGTCAGTTTCTACAAAGAGACTAAAACTAAAATCTTTAAAATGCTAGAAATCCACGAAGATGGTGTCTTCGAAGGTGATGGCATCTTCAAGTTCGGCAAATTCGGATCTGGTGCGGCAGGCTTCTATATATTCGTTAACAGTCTCTGGGCTTCTAATCTGAGTAAGAATTTTGGATCTATGAATATGGACGAGCTTTTCAAAAGCATTTATGGTGGTAATCTCACTGCTGCCGATGCGATCATGGGGGATTATCTTAATGATGGATTTATGTGTGCATAGAGGATCACTACACGAAGAGGAAGTCTAAGATTATCGTCTCCTTTTCTACAACTTTTCTGTAAATTGGATCTTTGAAGAAGAAAGGGTTTTATTTTAGGGTTTCTTTGACCTAAAATTAGATTGGGGGAAAACCACAGATGGAGAAAAGCCGAGAGATGGAGAGAACAACACCTTCAAAGATGGCTTGAGGTCGTCGTCGTCGGGGAAGAAGAAGGGTATCGTCGTTGTTGGCGATAGAGATTTGGGGTTTTACCCTCCTTAAGTGAAGGAGGGTAAAAATGTCTTTCAACATATCTTTTAGGGTATTATTGTCCAACTCAAATTCGTTTTTGGATAAAATCAGCAACTAACAGGATTCGTTAAACGTAATGGATCTATTTGATTAATGGTGGTAAACGTTTGGGTGGTAGTTGATTTTTTTGAAAAGTATGGGTGGTAGATGATGTTTCGAAACTATTTTGGGGGGTAGTTGATTTTTTTTCAGCAATTTATGTTGATATGTTATCCAATTTTTGTGGGTAGGGACATCCTAAAATCCTCTCTTCAATTATAATATTTTCAGTTCAATTCGAATTGCTCAAATTGATTCTATTTGTTTTCAAGTAAAATTATAAAAAAAAATTATTAAAATTCTCCATTATTAATTTTAATGAAAAAATAAAAAAAATTACATACAAGAAAATTTTCAGTTGAAATATCATTTGTACGACAATTTTATAGTGAAATAGACATGACCATAGTAAATGAGTTTTTAAAAATCTAAAACATATGCATGTCTATATATCGAACAATAGTTGATTGAATTATATTTTGAAATTTAACATGTACCTAATTTATACTATTCTTTAGATATCCGAACTTTCTTATCATGCTTCCATGTTGCAAAAGAGATTTGTTTCCAAAGTTACTATTTTAATTAAGGATAATGACATGGTTCAAATGGTGATCATGTGTGCCATAGATTTTAATCATTTAATTTCCCTTGTTACATAAAGTTGGTGGGGAGGATCGTCACTCTAGGAGTGTACATGTAATGGAATCTCCATGCTCAATCAATGAGTAAGGTGGAATTACAATCATATTTTATTGTATACAAGGGTGAAACATAGTGTCAAGAAGGAGAGAGAGAGAGCATCAAAAGGAGAAAAAAAATATGAAAGGACGCATGACATGGCTGATGTGTGAGTCATTTTCTATATGATTCTGTATGTTCCCATGTAAAATGGCGAAAGAGGAAAATCTTCCCATAAAATAAGATTTTTTGCTATTCATTTTATTGAATTAGCAGCTGTTATTATGGATCTTCAGGAAGCACTAAGATTAAGATATGGTAAACTATACATAGAATGTGATTCAAGTTATGTAGTTCATAGTGTCTTACATTCTGACCCCTTTTGTATCTGGCCCAAGAATGGAGTAAACTTAAAGCTAATCTCTCTCGAGTTGAAATCAAGATTACACATTGTGTAAGAGAAATGAATACTTCAGTTGATGTTCTAGCAAAATGGGCAGCAACAGAGATGAAGTCTGAAACTTGGAACTTGTGCCAAAACTTGGTAGCTAGAGAGGTAGTTTGGGATGCTTTAAAACGTCCTAGATACCGTTTTGGATAATTTGTCTTTCAAATTTATTTTGACTATGGGATAGGGCTCTACTGATGACAATGCCGAAGGTGGAGTTTTTACTATCCCAAATAGTCTTTCTTGTACATTATTTACTTTTCTCTCTATTAATTCCATCATTTTGCTGACCTTTAATATATATATATATATATTTTAATTTTTTATTTTTTATTTTTATTTTTTTTCTTGTTTTCGACATTGATAGCCATAGACACCACTTCGTTACAAATTTTTTTTGTCCAAATGGCATTTCATTTGGCACATGAAATTTGTACGCATGTTTTTTACAACAATTTTTTTTTATCATGTTCCGTTAAAATTTTACATGTTATATTATATATGTGAAAAAAAAATTCAAAATTTGTTTATAGTAGGTAAAAGAAAGATGAAGTTTCTTTTCCATCCTTCGTAGAGGTCACTATGTTTTATCTTTTGGAAGTAAATATTTAAAAAAAAATTTACATATAAAATGTTGCACATAAAATTTTACGGTAAAATTTTACGTCGAAACAAACGGAGTCCAAATAAAATTTCATTGACAACTAAAGAAAGATAAATCTTGATACAAGTCTAATTACATGTAACCCTAATTATGGGGAAGGATGCTCCCCGAAGTGAATTAAATATATAACATAAGAAACAATCGAAGGCGACAACAGTGGGAAACCAAGTTCATCGGTTGGACCTCAATCTGACTACTATATCCAGTCAACTTCTTGGAATAGCCTTTCTACTCGGATATAATTCAAAATTGACACCTTCACGTGTATATAATGACTCGTGTCCAAATACTAGTTAGGGTTTTGTATTTTTAATGAAAAATCTCTCTCTTCCTTGAGATCTATGTCCCTTTCATAGTTATTTAATTCTCTGAATTATTCACGAATTATTCTTTCGAACCGAATAATACGAATAATTCTCCCAAATTCGAATTATATTCAATGATTCTTTAAAATTCTCGCATTTTTTGTCTAGAAATAAATATCCCCGAATAATTCTTTCAATTCCGAATTATACCGAATAATTCTTATACTAAAAAAACTATTATTATCTCAGTGGAGGACTTAATGCCTTAATTCTCAAATAAAATTTTTCGAAAAAAAAAAACTTAATGCTATAACTATTTGCATCTTTTCCAATCTAAGACTAATTATAAGTCTAAAAATCACGTTATAATACAAAACAGATCATTAATTTCAAATTTTTTTTCCTATGCGAAATTAAATATGAGTATGAAAATCGAATCATAATACAAAATAAATCATTAATTTCGTAGACAATGTAAAATTAGATATGAATATAAAAATCATATCATAATACAAAACAAGTCATTACTTTCGTGTGCTTGAGTCTAAAAATAAATATTATAATACAAACCATAAGGAAGTAATTAACGAACATGAAAAAAAGATGAATTTCATGAGGATGATTGGATAAATTTATGAAAATATTTGATTTTATGAACATCAGTTCTACTAAATTGGTATTGCAATCATGATAAAATCTAATGATCCACATTATATACTGTAATGAAATGTAACAAATCCACCTTTATACACTATATCCATCTATTATGTATTATATTGTTATTTATACATTAAATATTATTCTAATGTCACTTGTATATTATGCAGGTGTGATAATTGATTGATAATGTGAAATATGAGCACCAACTATTAAAAATTAGGGTAATTGACACATACCACCCCTGTACTTTAACCCGATTCCAGTTACCTTAATAGTTTTCTGAACCGGACGACTACCACCCTTTAATTTACATCAGGTTCACGAACCAGTCCAGGCTTAAATTTTAACCTATTTATTCTCTTTAATATGACCAAAATACCCTTTAGAGTGAGTTGAAAAGTCTAAAATACCCTTTTTTACTTTTACCTTTACTTTGCCTTTTCTTCAATCTCATTGTTCCTCATTTAATTTTTACTCCCTGCTGAAACAGAGGAGACCGAACAAGAAGACGAAGTCTCATTCTTCAATCCTCCAATCTCATTGCTCCCGACTGAAAGAGAAGACCGAAGGAAAAAAGCGAAGAGGTCGATTGAAGGAGAAAGAGGTCGATTGAAGGAGACGACGACTGAGAAGACAGAAGATCTGAGGCGTTGGAAGATCGTAAAATCTCGCCGAAAAATCAGAAATTGTTTCCAGTTGTTCTTGCGGTAAGTTGACGATATCGTTTCCTTTCTTAGGCAACGACGACGAAGTCCTATCGCGATTGCCAGAATACCTGGAAATTTCTCTACTAGCCTCCATTTTTTCGGTTAACTTTTCCAATTGTTGTTGCAGAGGAACAATGAGCGATCTCACTTCCTCTCGTAGCTGTTTCTGTAAACTTGATATTTGTGTAGAGATCTTCTCCATGCTAAAGATCAAATTGCTGAGCTTGAAATTACTCTCTTGAGTTCATTTGAAAAAGGTGTTTTAATTTTTAACATCTATGACTTCCGATTAAGCATGGAAGAAGAAGAATGAAAGGAAACCTACCTCTGCTCTGCTGCAGCAATGGCTCCGCTGCGAAGATGGTTTTCTTCTCCCCGACTCGAAAGACCAAACGTCTAAGACCAGACGTCTTTGATGCCTGAGTCTTTCCTTCTTAATAACAAATTGCTGAGGTTATTTTGGCTTTTTGGAATAAGTTGTAATGGTGTTAGAGAGGGTAAAATTGTATATTTACCCTATTTGTTTACAAATGGTTGAACCAGGGGGTAACTCGTCCGGTTCAGAAAACTATTAAGGTAACTGGAATCGGGTTAAAGTACAGGGGTGGTATGTGTCCGAATTTTTTAAACAAAAAAATAATTCCCAAACCGATCCGAATTCGAATTTTATTTTAAGTCCGCTTTTTTAACCGTATCTTTGACTGAATTCTTAAATTATCAAAACGACTCATTCCTAATTATTCTCATTCCGAATAATTCCCAAATCCAAATTAAATAACTATGGTCCCTTTCTCTCTCCTCAAAGTAATTGATTATAATACTTTGTGCTCTCCTTTTCCATGCTAACTTATAGGATTCCAATACACCCTGTTGTTAGCGTATCCTTCTCCCTTTTTTTTTTTTAATTATTTTTTGGTTGAAGCTATTTTCAGAAAACCCTTCTTAATTTGGGGTGAAGCCCCATGTAATAAAACTTATGAATTACCCATCCCAAAAAAATAAAATAAAATGGTGGATTGCAGTCAAAAGGCCTAAGAAATGCATAGGTGATAGAATCTTAAACCGAAAGGGTAATTAAAATGGAAGAATCCTCATATAAAGATATTCTTGGACCTACTTACTTTTCTCTTTACTGAAGGTGAGAATTAATCAGGAAAAAAGGTTAATTACTCTCAAGTTTTCACCGTGTAATGTAGATCATCTACAAAAACCATTGGATTGGAATCTTTCTGCAGAAAGTTAGGAAGAACAGATTGAAATAATCATGGACCGATACTCATATATAGAGGATTAAATGGTCCATTTGTGTTGGATTGAAATCTTTCTAAAGTTAGATAGAGCAATGAGAGTAAAGTAGAATAGTCATGGTCATGATGCATGATGAATGATGCATGGTGGGTTCACATCATTGTTTAGTGTTTGGTGAGTTATAGTCTATTGATGTTTACGTGGTCTAAAAGTCTAATGAAATTGGTGTCTATTTGACATTTTTATATCTACCAACCATGGTGGCTTTGCATGAAAGTGACTCACTAATTAGAAACCATAAAATACTGGTACATCAATCAGATCCAATCATTGGACCTACAATATTTTGCACTATTCTATGAAATTAAAACCCTTGTTTTCTCCGATTTGTCACTGATTAGTTTATGAGATAAAATATAATTGGAATCATTTAATTATGAATCTCATTTATCATTAATTCATGGATCAATTGCTTAATAATCTTGCAGTAAAAATAAATAAAAAATGCTACAAACAAACAAAAATATGAATTTCTTTTTATTGTAAGACAATAATGAATTTGAGAATGACCTTAAAAATCTCAAATTTCACATAACGGTTCTGTTTATTTTGATGTAAATTGGTGGAAAAGAAATGTTTTTTTTTCTTCTTATATAAAATAGGATTTTTCATTATATATTTTTATATAAAATACAATAAAAAGATATAAAAAAAATAGAAAAGTTATAAATGGAGGAAAATTTTCTTGTAAAATATCATTTACATGCAAAAAAATTACGATGAAAGATCTTAAAAAAGTTTTGGAAATTTTTTTTGTAATTGAAAGACCTTCTTACTACATTACCTTTTCTACCATGTAGATTTGTTGGTTTTTTAATCATTCTAAGTATTTAATAGATGAAAAACATTTGATTATGGCACATATCAAATTCTTAACTTATCTTAATTGTTTGTGCATTATGTATTTTCTTTCTTGTTTTTTCAATCCTATATGTTTTCAAAAAGAATATTCAATCCAATTTTCGAAGGCCCTTGTTGATAAGCAACAATTTCTTATAATCAGATGATTTAAAAATAAATCGATGATTATATCAATTTGCATTGTCATGTGGTAAAAAAAAAAAAAAAAAAAAACCTACATCTGCTATACCACCATATTTCTAGAAATATAACCTATTAATATTAAAATGATTTTTTAGGGGGGCTTATTATGGGAAAATATACTGCAATGACTCACAATAGATGGTGACATCTATATTTTGTTATAAATTATGCATATGAATAGATATAGATGGGTTCATGTAATTGAGGACCTTCAATGACACCTTTCACATGAAGAGTGTAAAGTTTTTTAAGATTATAACATTTCTTTTTATTGAATTTGCTAACTTGTGGGTTTGCATCCTTTATAATGTCCAAAAGTGTGACACTGAGGGGGCAGCAAAACTTGACATGAGACGATTTGACAGTTCTGTCATCTGTCTTTGGATTGGAGTTTTAGGATCCAAATCCTCTCATGCGATAGGAGGGTCCTGTGGCTGATCCAAGGGGTTGGGGATCAGTCGACCCGCCTATCAATACATAAGGAGGTGGGCCCGCTGAAATCTTATCCTTGGCAGGCAGCAGATCGATAAGAGACGATTTGATTACAGAATTTTAAAGTAGATTCAGATTGAATAAGGTTCCAAGAAGAGCTGCCCCTTCGGATGTCCCAATTCAATTTTCTGACCTTTATTGGGAATTGTAGGGACCAAAAAAAATAAAAAAAAGATTGAACCTATTGAACATTGGTTTTCTGTGACCTGAAATAACTTAAAAAAAATATTTAATTTCTATATTTTCAAGGTTCGATATTTTTTACTCTAAAATTAATGATGTAATAATTAATTTCTTAATGTTTGTATATTTATCAAAAATATTTTGCAAGATTTTGTTTGATCAATAATAATAGAAGGGATTGTTTTCGGGTCAGGGCAATTATGGGTTATGTTTCGTGGTTTTTCACATGAAAATGTGTTGTAATGTCAAATCTTACACTTTCATGTCGATCCAAAATAAGAGAGGTAGGTCACATTCGTGTCAATGTTGAATGACCCAAATAATTCTCAGGCCCGGTTCAAGTTGGGGGTGCATTTGACCAAACCCAAATTCAACCCAACCCGTACTCAATCTGACCCATTGCCATTTCTAGTGACAATGTGTTTTTTTTTGTTACCCAAACACTGGACATGCATGCCGGAAGACTTCTTGGGATATATTGAACCGTTAGGGTTCCAACTGTTCAGATTGATCCAATTCAAAATTTATCTATCGTCCAACTGATTCTGTCTAAGGGTGTTAAAAATGAACCAAAACAGTTTATGGACATCAAATCGAAAAGTTTAAACTGAAACCGCGTAAAATTAATTATTAAATTATTCGATTCTAATTTCAAAAATAAAACCATTTAAAAACAATGGTATTGAATCACTGAAACCAATTGAGCCTTTACTTTATTCCCTTAGCGCTGAAAGTTTATTTGTAGAGAAATAAATTAAAATTATTTTAATATTTTCCTTAGTTTTTTTTCTCCTCTTTTCTCTTTTCTGGACTTCCCCTCTCTTTTGTTTCTAATTCTCTTATTTTTCTTTCAAAACCGAATAATTAAAATTAATAAATCAGTTTTGATAAATATTTTATAACCGTTTAATAAATAATTCGATTTTAATTTCTCTCATACACACTGAACCAAAATCAAACCAAATCAAACCAAACCACACCTTTTAACATGCTTCATGTACATTCATATGTCGATTCCTTCGCTTTAGGTAGTCTCATAATCCCATGCACGTTGTTTGGATACTGACCCTACAAGAAAGGATTATGCTTCCCATCACCGACGCTCTCTCTTTCTATCTTTCTCTCTCTAGGGCTGCTTCTCTTCATTATTCTTTGCTTGGCCAACCTGATCTTTATTGTCATGACAACGACAAGGTTGCAAATAGTAAAACTCATGTGGACCCCATTCATTTTATCTTTATTTTCCTGTTCTCATTTGATATCTTTATTGAATTATTATTTATTTTTTCCAAAATAGAATCCCGGTTCCAATATTAGATTCTTCCATTATTGGAAATGTTTAAATGAATCAGATGCAGAACAGTAGAAGAACTGACCCAATTATTAATTTTTTAATAAAATATTCAGCTTTCTTTTAGATATTTAATTTGGACGGTCAAATATAGACTAAGGCATAGTGATGGGGATGGATATACTTCCGTTATGAGAGCTTATCTAGTCAAAGAAACTTAGTTAGGTTTTTTGGAATAATTAAATATTAAGTATAGGAATGGGGTACTGTCCCTTCTGGTTAAGAGAAAACATATTTTAGGGTACCCTAAAAAGTAGATGTATGAATGCTTATCTATGTACATATATGTATTTGGTTTTAATAAATTCCTTGTTTAGATCATATGAGGGTAAGAAAATTAGTATTAAATAAATGAAAATGGTCTTAACTCAGTCAATAGTCAGTGATTTAGATATTGAAAAAGTTTTTCCGAATGATAGAGTTGGGAGCTACGGAGCTACAGAGCTAGCTACGTCAATACTTGTGGATTGTCTCTTTCATCTCCTTGATGGATAAATCCATGACCCTTTCCATTGATGCGGGCATGCAACCCTGTCGCTCAGAAAACCATTTCCCTTTAGATATATAGATGACATTATCAAATTAATATCATTACAATTATTTTGGGGCACAAAGTTAAAGAATGAAAGAGAGATGGGGAATGCATGATTCAATTCCAAGACTTGCAGATCAATGGTCCATGTTTTTTTTTAGAATAGTTCTCAAAAACTTATGTTGACCTATAGTTTGATGATGACATAAACAACATGTCTACAAAATTTGGTAGCTAAATAAAAACTACGACACAAAAAAGAAGCTCATAAAGGTGCAATGGTTGTCACTATCACACGATCTTGATAAATAAATAATAAGCCAAGGTTGCTAATTAGAGTGGCTGTTGAAAAGGAGGTAGTAATTTTATTTTTTTTCCTTTTTTTTATTATAAAAAAATTCTTTTTTAACAAAAATAAATCCTATCATTTCAAATGTGTATTTGAAAACTTTGTAAGACATGATAGCTTGATAAATGGCAAAAAGGTAGTATCACATGCAATGGCAGCACTATCCTAACACGTTCTATAATTTAGGCGATATTATCTCATGGTAAGTTTTCCTTTTCGGTTCAATTACCTCAAATCAGGTTATATCTTTATGGGTTACGGATGTACCGCTATCGCTCACCCATAATAAGATGATAAATCACTTTCAAATTGAATTTGAAATTTTTTTTCTTATCCTTATCTTTAATAACGTTTGGGAATACTATAATAAGGGGCAATCAAAAGAAAATTACAATTTCTTAATTCACATATTTAGTGAAAATAAGTTGCATCCACTAGAGTTTCCTCAACATTTCCACTTATGAATTGTCATAAAGTGATGATAATTAGGGTGGCTTTACAAGAGGTTGACTATTTAAAAAAAAAAAAAAAAAAAAGTAAATAAATTAGGGGAAAATCCAGCATATGATTGTTGGGTCTTACCAAACTAATGGTCCGGTCTTGGGAACGTGTTGTGTTTTCTTTCCGATTAATAAATTATCTATTTATTCAGAAAAAAAAAAAAAACTAATGGTCCAGTCTACTATGAAAATAAAAAGAAGTAAATAAGAGAAAAATCCAACATATGATTATTGGATCTCACCTACCTAGTTGTTTTTTTTTCTCTTCAATGAAGGAGAAATATTTATGTAGGAAAATTAATTTTTTATTTCATATTTAACTTTTAACTTACTTAAGCCACTCTACTTCTAAGGTTTTCTTAATTGATGCAGATATGATCTCTTCAAGATTTTGAGAATGCAGATTTTTTTTCTTCCTTAGGAAGAGTCATAAACTTATGGCCGAACTTAAGAGGAAGATGTCGGTCATTGCTATCTCCACGAAGAAAAATTTCTTTTCTGATTGGTGGGGGTGGGGTAAGGTCTCCATAAAGAAAACAAAACAAATTAATATTAGAGAGAAAAAGAAAAGATTAATACAATTAAGTCAATGATTCCACATTGTTAAGGGCCCCTCAATTCAAGTAAGTCAATGAATCCAACGTGGAAAAGATCGTGAAACAAAGAGAAGTTTGGATGAAGATAATTGGTCAATCTTTGTAGGTTGAGGGATGTCAAAAAACTGACCTATCACCAAGGTATGTTATTTTATCAGACGTCACAAGGTAACTGTTTTTCAACATTGGATAGAAAGAATATGATTAATCATGTTTCAAATTTAAGAAACACGATTATATCCATACATTTATATTAGTACTCTAAATATTAGTGTGCCTTCTTCAATTTTTGAACGAAAATCAATGTTTTTAATTAAAAAAATCATAAAAATGAATGACTTAGACTTACCACTTCTTCTTCTTCTTTTTTATTTTTTTCTATTTTTTTTATTTTTTTTTATTTTTAAAGACCTTGAGGTTAAGTTTCTTGGTTAATTTGGGAAATGGTGGGTAAGCTTGCAGTAGGTTGATTCCCAGTCCTTGTTCTATAATTCTAAACAACATCACTTTTCCTAGTGGAGGAATACCTTATTCAAATAAAAAAAATCAGCTTTCCTTTCTTTGTTGAAAAAAAAAAATTCCTTAGTGTGAAAGTTGGGCTTATGTCGGCAAATAATTATGGACTAAGATATGAAAGGCAAGGGGATGGTTGAAAATTTTGTAAAAAATTTAAACTTTAATATTTTGGGGTCAATTTAGATTCAACTACTTAAAATACAAGGTTAAAAATCTAAGAGAAAGAGTTCTCTGTCCGATTGTGTAGTCTTGTATCAATGCAGGGGCCAATAAGACCACATGTACAAACATCCGACTAGATAGACGGATCCAACATCGGACCTTATCATCCAATAATAAATTTGTCATAAGAGCCCTCCATGCAAGTGGCTCCAAGCTGAGAGACTATAGACAAACCCATTTTTTGTTGGGGTCATTAGTAATTTTCAAATAGAAAAAAAATAATGAAAAATTCAGAAAGATATGTAATTAATGGGTTGTAATTCATTGAAATGGGGGCATAGTTCCAAATTTCGGGTGAAATTTTGGATTTCGGTTGAAATGTTTCGATTTTTAGCTTTTACAAAATGAGATGTGTGCTCGGTATAAAAAATACAGCAATTCGGGCCGAAATTTTGATTTCTACCATATTTCGGTCGAAATAGGGTCGAAAACTGGTTTGAACTAGTCGAATCAAACTTAACCTAATTCTCATTTAAAATCCTTGCTTTCGACGAAACCAGTCTATTTCAATTGTTTTCATCTCTTTTTCGACCGAGAGAGCATTGGGGAGCTGAAATTTGTGAGTTCTTCCTTTGCTACCTACATTCCTTCATTCTTCCCCCTCATTCTTCTTGTTTTGTTCTATTTTTATCTATTCTAAGGAGGATTCAATCCCTTTAGAGCATCTCTTTTTAGAGCATCTCTTTGAAGATTTGAAGCTTTAAGTTAGGGTTTCTTCAAGCTTCAAGGTAAGTGTAGGTTTTTTTGTAATCTTTTATTTTTTTCAATCTTTCTGCAACTTAATATACTGCATTGATTCCTAACGCTACAATGGAATCATAGTTCTAAATTTTGGGTCGCAATAAGAGATGACATGCTCTGTTTTTCAGAAGTCTTAGAAAATTTAATGCCATAGTTAACAGTCCATTGAATATATCTTAGATTTTTTTTTTTTTTTTTTTGTTCCTGTTTAGACCAACATTGGATTGTGTCAGTCAAATGTGGAAAGGGTTACATATTTTTAAGATTATTGCTTTATAGCCTTGGCTATACGGTATGTGCAGTTCTACCGTTTTCGAAATTTTAGTCAAAATCATCGAAATTTCAATATTTGATCTGTGCAAAACCAAACAAAATCGAAATTACAATCCTTGATTGAGGTTTGGGGTAATTGTAATGTAACCTATTTGAAAAATGGCTATCCTAATTCATTCTTTTTAATAATCAGTCAGTATGTCGTTTTTAGGACTATAGTGTAGGACCCAAATTGTCTATTGTCGCCCAGTTGTACCAGTCATGATTGCAAGACTGATGCCTCTCTAATGATAGGAGAGAATTTCTATCCTATGTTGTTATTATCAAATTATAAAGATAGCTCTAAAAAAAATTACATGGGTTATTTGGTCATTTTCTAACTTTGATAGAAAAAATTTATAAGAGTATTTTAGTCATTTCTCACCGAGGTCAATTCTACCCCTAATTATTATAGAAGAAAAGGTTTGAAAGAAAGATAATATTTTTTTTTGAAATTAATAGTGTTGGTGGTCCACGAATCAATATGATCATGGGGGCATTGGGTTGTTAAAGTTGCAAACAATTAATCATGCATGTGTATGCCATGTGAATTTGAAAAATTTAGACGGTGACCCTAGAGGCGAGCAAGACCATTGGACATGGTGCAAACGGGATTTGGATTCTTTCTTATTGTTCAGTCGAGTCAGTTGTTCATCGAATGGCTTGGAATATTCAGTAAGTATGTTGATGCATCCCAATCATTCAATAAACGATTGATAGACTGCACAATATGAGAGAATCTTTATTTGCACGAGAGAGAAAGAACGAGAGAATAGACATGAAAGTGTTGTAATTGAATTCAAAACACGTGACACAATTTTTTTTTTGATACTCATAAAGTTTAGTTGTATTGGTGGGGAGCTGATCATGTGACCTGTTGATCCAATCATTAATCCAATGGGTCAACACATTAGAGTTGTTCCTTATATTTTATAAACGTTACAACATGCCATGCTGCAAATTAACATAGGTAGGTGGATGAGTGGATGAGTGGATCTAATAAGAGATACCTTATCTATTTATTCAATGGTGTGAATGTGAAGTTGTTTTCTTTAAAAAAAAAAAAAAATAATAAATAAATAAATAAATAAAACTATGAAGTTGTAGTGGTGAGTCAAAGGGTTGGTTTGGTTTGGTTTTGATCTTACATCAATACATTAGAGAAAGTTTGATTTCGGTTTTTATCCAGTTGGCTTAATAGGTTATTGTCAGCCCATAATATGTTGATCGGTTTTCTATTTATACATATTATATTTTAAGATAATGGAAAAAAAACTTTTTTAAAATTATTTTCCCACTTTTTAATCATAGCGGTTTCAATTCTTTGGCCAGTCCGGTCTAGTTTCGATTTTTGATTAGTATCTTGTCAAAAAGCCCTTTAACAGTCCGATAAGTATTTTGTTTTGTTCGATCCAATTTTTTGATTGATCTTTCTGGTTCGGGAAATGCTAGTTGTCACCTAGGTAGGTAACAACTAGCATTGTCACTGAGTGTCTGAACCATTAGATTTTACAATATCTGATAACCATCTCCCCCTAAAATACCAAAACTGATGTGGTTTTCGTGTTGACCCATGAGTGTGTATCAAAAGAAATCGATGACACCAAATGATAAATGCTTTTATTTCTTGTACCATTTCACAACCGTATTGAACCGTATCGATTGACACCCATAATCCAATCCATATTAGTTTAGAGGTTTTTGTGTACTCAAGCTTGTCCATGGTCAACCAAATCTCAGCTATTTTTACATTGGGCTGCAAAACACGAGGCTCGGCAAGGTGGGTTTTAGCTGAACCGGCCCATTATGTACCCCTGGATTAGACCATACCGTTGGTTAAGACACTTGTAGGCAAAGCATGCATGAATATCATTTTATGGTCCGACTTTATGTCACCTATAACTGACAAAATTGTTGTCATTGATCCCATTTAATGTACTCATTTGGTTGTGACAGAAATCACAATACACAGAGGGTGGTTTTGGTTGAAAGGGAGGGATTGGTTCAGACCTTTGTTAGTTAAAATTCGTTTTAAACTCATATCGCACAGCTGTATCGTACTCAACTATATAATAAGTCGTATTGTCGTGTTGACCTCATCAAAAATATTTTAAAATATTTCATACACTAAGCCTTGCCATTTAAAACGCATTTAATACACGTATCGTGTCGTAATTGTATTTTAATTTGCATCTTCAATGATGAATGATTCGATTAATTTCATATCGTTTAATATTCTTATTACCTTTTACATTTAACTGGTGTTAGATTAAAGGCTGTCACTTTCTCATAATTGCTTATAAACTCATTACTTCATTACTAGTTAGGGTGGGTTATGGGTCATAACAAATGTATATTGTAGACCACCATAGAGCATTGTCTCTCTCTCTCTCTCTCTCTCTCTCTTTCTCTCTCTCTCTCTCCATATGGATTCTTGCTTGGAGTCTTGGACAAACATAAAGCATCAATTAACTACTTAATTGAAGATGATAATTCTCACTTATTTATGGCTGCAGAACACATCATAAATGTCATCTATTTATATTGATTTAGGTATAATTCTTCAATCTATGGGAGTATATTGGCCTTTTTTTTTCACCGTACCATATTATATTTGATCTGCTTAAAACCCGTACCTTATTATATTTGATCAGTTTCAAACTCTTACAGTCCGTTTTAATTTTTTTGTGTTCTCGAAATGTTTGACAGTACCGTTCTTGTTTTGCTCCGTTAAATCCCATTCCGCCCCATTTTGTGTTTTTACCGTTCCCATTTTAACTATGGTACAGACCCCCTGATGACAAGTTTAGTTATAACCCTACTTGGGTGACAATTAGCATTTCACATCATTTTATCTGAACTCACAAATGCTCCTTTGTCAATCACCTATTTTGTGGTAATTTGATCTTAAAGATTATTCTCTTAAAAAATCGAAACTACCCTTTTAATGGCATCATGCATTAAAATTGGATGACTTTTTTGTACCTTGTTTTCGGAACCGTACTGTAATAAACGATAGTTAATTTGGAAAAAAAATTGGAGCCAGAAATCTGTGTTAACCGGTCGGTTCAGTAACATTCAGACGGACCCAATAGCGAGAGGATAAAAATCCTCCCCCATGGCAGGAGGCTCCTACGGTTGATCCAAGGGGCTGGGGATCAGTGGGCCTACCTACCAATACATGGGGAGGTGGGCGGCTAAAATCCCGCCCTTGGCAGACGGCAGGTCGGCAAGAGAGGATTTCTACACATAGGGAGAAGCATACATGTATTGAATCTAAGGGCAGCACTGGATTCTCAGATCATCCTCAAAGGGCTGTAAACATCAAATTCACTCTATAAAATAGCTCTAAACAGCCCAAACCACGACAAGAAGGCATCTGCCAAGGCAAAGCACAGCTCACTTCGCTAGGCGTAAGAATAGTTTGGTGGATTTCAGGGTCAGGGCCCTGAGCGAAGTTGCGAGCCTACTTAGATTAGAAGCGAGTCTACTTAAATAGCACTAGATGCCCGGAGATGTTTGATTCGTAGGGCGGGGAAGAGGGCCGAAAAACAAAAACCAAACCATAAGTTCTTCTGACCTCGATATGTGGAATCGTCTTGCACCATATGTACTGAGATTGTTCGGGAGAAGTTTCTATGCACTCTGCATCTCCCGGCCGGAGTAGCATATCACCCCTTGTTCCATTATGTTGTTGCTAGCGAATACCACTCTTTTTGGTTTTGGACCTTCCAAATCATTCTAGCAGGAGATCCGGGCCGATTTTTTTCTAAAAAAAAAAAAAAACCAAACATATGAATATGAGACGGGGATAAATAGATCTATTTATCCCCGATCAAATTATAAGTCCAAGCCAAGCCCATCAGATAAAGCTGGTTACAGGAGTGCCCAATGTGAGCAAGAAGAATCAAGTTTAGATGTAAGAATACTCTCCAATGGACTCCATTATCGTTCATAGTATGTGAAACCCACCACTTGATATGGATGTGTAAGAATTTTTAGATCTCCCTTGGGTTTTTCCCATGGGATTTCTCATGAACCCTAACAAACACACCACACAGATTACTAGAATACAATGAGCATTAAAAAGATATGATAAGACACATACCTCTTATTGTACATTGATTTTCGACCGTTTCTTTCGTTTTGAATGTTTGGATCAGAGTCTTTCACAGCCTACCAGGATCCTTTGACCTTCTCTCTGCATATGGGAACAGGAGAATAAAATAACACCGTGGCTATGGATACCTTAACCATTGGTATTTGTAATACCACCCTCAACCTTGGACCAGTCCCACAGTGGACCAAATTGGTCAATCTCTAATCATACTTAAATCGGTCTACCTGTAACTAGACTCCGACTGAATCAACTAACCTTATAATTAATTTAGTCCATAAAAATATCTTATAAGTTGATGATGAAATCCCTAATAGAGTACACTTATGTGGATGCTACATGTACTGGTATCCTTCTTGAGATTTCATCACGGTCCATATCTGGTGGATCCCACACCATAAACGGTGGTGAAAACCCATGGAGACTTTCTCAGAAGAACCTCAACAGAGAAACGAAGCACTTAGATGAGACCAGCAAGAATTTGAACTAGCAGGGCTCCTCAGAGAAGGGAGCAAGAACTTCAGTTTGAGAACATCGTAACTACATTGGCAATTAGGTTACATTCAGACAGACAAAATAGAGAGAGAAAGAGATACATAATCATAGATATTGAATCTAAGAGCAGCACTGGATTCCAAGATCATCCTGATCAAAGAGCTGTTAACATCAAATTCTGAACATCCAAACCAAACTCATGAGATAAAATCAATTAAATGAGCATTCCTCCAATGTGAGCAACAACAAACCCATCACATAAACCAAACCACCTTAGACAAGCGTCCAGCAAGACTTTGTTGTAGGGTTCCACACAGCAGGAAGCAAGAAATTCTGGCCACGAACACCATGAGCATTAAATGCCGTTCTAGTCTTTGGGTCAAGCAGCACCTTTCCTGGATTCCCAGGAAGGGCCCCACTACCAAATTTCGCCGGGCAAGCCGTGACAGCTTCAAGTGGACGGTCCACAGGATCCTGGAAGAACCCAGTATTGTATGGGTTCGACACCGTACCAGCCAAGGCCGTAGCCAACCCAAGAACCAGAGCATCAGCACCAGCATTCCCACTCGGTGGTGACAATGGGATTGCTGCACCGTAGAACGGCCAAGCACATGTCTCTGGGCACTCAACTTCTGGATTCCCAACCATAATATAAGGCTGGGCTGCTCGTCCAGTTCCAACCGTGCCATGGCTCGAGCACTTGCCAGTGCAGGCTCCTACAATCGAGACATCTTTGGCCGCGAAAATCACCGGCAACACGGTCTTGTCACCGCCGGTGGCTTTCTGAACAAGGGTAGCAATGAAATCTTGTGTTATGATTTTTCCGACGGAATAGCTGACGTCATCTACCTTCTTGAAAATCTGAACATTGATTCTAGGGCTTACGCCACCATGTTTAGCAGCAGATTGGTAACTTTCAATGGTACGCCACCATGTTGCGACGCTTGGTTCAGGAGCGGCGTTAATAGTGTTCAGGGATTTCACGAAGACTGTGATGGCTTGTTTATGGACATTACCGAAGTTGCCATAAAAAAGAATGGCGAGTTTTATATTGCCGGTAAGAAGAGGACCATTGTGGTATCTAATGACAGGGTTGTTGAGCCTGGTGTCGACAGGTCTAGAGGAACATAACAAAGGAAGAAGGATGACAGTGAAAATAGTTACGTTTAAGATGGAGAGAGGGGAAGGAGCCATCCTTCTTACCTTTCTTATTTTTTTTCTTTTAATGCTCTTGGCTTCTTCTCCCCCTAGTTTTACATTTCATCATCTTCTTCTTCTTATAGGTGTTGGTTATCCTATTTTAGCCAAAAATATATGGGCTACGATAATGGTGGTAAAACCACAAAAATAAATGGGTTTGTGGAAGCCATTTCAATTCATCTACATGTACGAGTCTTCATGAAATCCATCTCCATCTCTAGAGTGTGGAATTCATCCAATATGGATGGTGATGGGCCTCGGTGAGAGTACAAGTATGCAAATGAACTATTTTCAAAGTCAAACTAATTTGAGTATTTAATTAAAAAAAAGTTTTTCTGATCCACCAAAAATTTGGTCAAACTTCAAGACAAAGGATCCTATAAGGCCGGTCACTTCCAATTACAGGCTACGGAATTCGGTGGTTAGCACCTCATCCTTATGGGTAGATTTTTTTAGTGGTACGGATAGCCCTCGTCAAGCTTAGAACAACCTTGGCAGATAGATAATATAGCTGGTAAATTATTATTATTTTTGAAAAATATTGAAGAGAACCCCAACTAAAATGGGAGGGTCTTAGCTCTAGTCATATAAGCACATCCTTAAATTATCCATATAACTAAATTTATCCTCAAAAATAGCCATTGACTTAGTCTTACATATTAAACTTTTTATAAAAATTTCCATTTCACTCCCCCAAAAAAAAATAAAATGATGTACAATGAGATTGGCTCTTTGTTTTAAGTATGGTGGAGGGATTGTTTTCCATACGGCCTCTCTTTTGTCACATGGACAGGATGATCTGATATTATAACTATTACTTAGATATGGAATTTTCTATATAAGTCACATCTTTAATTTGGTGGGCCCATAGTTAGTAAGTTTGGTGGTAAAAAGTCGGATACGGATACATGCGGGTATTAAACGGAGTCAGACTCTGATATGAGAACCAATAATCCGTTTTAAATTTTTTTTAAGGCATTAATACGGTATGTGTTTAATACGTGTTTAATGCGAGTCTGGATTAGCTGCACGTACTAGAAGAGTTGTTACTCTTATAGTATGCTCTTTGGACGACAAGTGTCCTATGGAGTTAACGGTGCTAACTTCTGTTAGCTAAATAAATTTTATTTTTTAATTCTTTTGATTTAGTTAATTGATTTGGTGAATTGGCAATCACGATTTTTAAGGTAAGCTAATCTATTAAAAATAAAACTCTAACAATTTTTAAGGTAAGTAAATTTATTAGAAATAAAACTCTAACTACTCACGATTCCATAAAACTCTAAACGATTTTTTATTATTATTTTTTTTAATTTCAATTTTCTTTTATCCATTACTTCCTATTTTAATGATGAGCAAACTAAATTAGTTATTTTTTATTTGAAAAATAAAATATTCTTTAATCAAAAATCATATTTGAATGTTGAGAAAACTTCTTGATTATCTAATATTGGGGAAGGAGCATCAATCCAAGGTTCATGATGAAGAAGATGATGTTTCTTTTTTTGTCATGATTTCAACTTCCTCTTAGGTTTTAGTATAAGAAAATGAAATAATCAAAATGAAAGTGGAAGGAGCATCAATCCAAAGTTCACGATGAAGAAGAAGATGTTCCTTGTCATGATTTCCCCAACGGGTTCATTTTGATTTCATTTTCATATAGTAAAAGCTAGGAGGAAGTTGCGATCCCATTGGGGAAAGGGGAAATCATGACAAAGAGAAGAGACATTGAAAAAAGATCATCTGTAATGAGGCACCTGTGTAGTGAGGATCCCATCCACTCAAAGTAGATCAGCATGTATCCCGATGCACTTTATCTCGATCAACTTAAAGTGCATCAGGATACATACAGATCCACTTTGAGTGGGTGGGATCCTCACTACACCTCACTACAGGGGTGGCCTCACTATAGAGGATCCCAACCCAGGGACATCATCTTCTTCATCATGAACCTTGGATTGATGCTCCTTCCCTCGTGGTTTCACAACATTAGATAATCAAGAAGTTTTCTCGACATTTAAATATGATTTTTGAAAAAAATAATTAATTTAATTTGCTCACCATCAAAATAGGAAGTGATGGATAAAAGAAAATAGAAATTAAAAAAAAACAAATTAAAAAAATCGTTAAAAGTTTTATCAAATCATGAGTCATTATAGTTTTATTTCTAATAGATTTACTTACCTTAAAATCGTTAGAGTTTTATTTCTAATAGATTAACTTATCTTAAAAATTCTGATTGTCAATTCACCAAATCAACTACCTAAATAAAAAGAATTTATTTTGCTAACGAAAGTTAGCACCGTTAACTCCATAGGATACTTGTCATCCAAAGAGCGTACTAGAAGAGTTGTGACTCTTTTAGTATGTGCAGCTGATCCGGACTCTTTAATATGGTAGCCTATAGAAAAATCGATATTGAAAATAAGGGCATATATTCACTATGAAATAAACATTTATAGCATTCAACAAATAAAATAATAATATATAAATAGAATTTATAAATAAAAAACTTTTTAAGATTAACTTATCTTAAAAATCGTGATTGTCAATTCACCAAATCGACTACCTAAATAAAAAGAATTAAAAAAATAGAATTTATTTTGCTAACGAAAGTTAGCACTGTTAACTCCATAGGATACTTGTCATCCAAAGAGCGTACTAGAAGAGTTGTTACTCTTTTAGTACGTGCAGCTGATCCGGACTCTTTAATATGGTAGCCTATAGAAAAACCGAGATTGAAAATACAGGCATATATTCACTATGAAATAAACATCTATAGCATTCAACAAATAAAATAATAACATATAAATAGAATTTATAAATAAAAAACTTTCTAATCTGTGAGGACAATGAGAGGTGATTCTCCCTCCTCCTCGGGAATATCAAGAAAATCAATCTTTGTTGGAGTCGCCACCTATGTCACACCCCAATTCCGGCTGAACCAGAAGTGTGAGTGAACCGGCTCTAAACCACGGTTCACACCAGGATCTCAATAGACCGTGTCAACCAATCATTCCCAAGCAATCTAACATAATCGAGAGAAAATAATACATAGCAACGGAAATAATAAATGAGCCGAGAACTAAATTGTAATTAAAATAAATATCCAAGTTATTCCATCATCCATCAAATTTAAATAATTTTATTACAATATTTATCGGAAAATAAACCCAAGTCACTCGTGGAGTAGACACAAACGAGCACTCGCATGACACATCATGCTCGCATCTTCGCTTGGGGTATCCATGGCCGCAACCGTACCATAAGCGGGAGCGAATCACGGTCATCAACGGTGTATCCCGCATCCAAATCTGAAAAGAATACGATATATCCGGGTGAGCTCACAACTTAGCTCGAAAGTACAAAACCAATGCAACAATACAAAATGCATGAGATGACATTACAATTTGGGCCAGGTATAACTTGCAAATGTGCTATGGTAAGGTTTGACGGCCACCGTACCTCCATGCACGAGTGTGAGCACACCCAACAATCGGGCACCTACCACACTACGGCTGTTGCCCCACATCACTCACTCCGGTATGGGAGATAGGACTCAGTCCGGCGGGCGGGAAGAACCACAATCCCACGTCCCTCCCCTGATACCCCCATACCGTACCAATACCTAAACCTCTATTGGAAATGGCTTGCAAATGGGATCCGTTTCTAACCAATCCTAGATGTCGATACAATATCAATAGCCTCACCCCAGCACGGCTCCCTATGACCTAGAGATAGGGCTCGAGTCCGCGGGCGGGAAAGAACCACAATCCCACGTCCCTCCCCGATACCCTAGACATACCAAGTCGCTAAGGTAAAACCTAACGAGAGAAGGTGTTAGGCGTGGATATATGCGGGGCACTTCCCCTTCACATTCCACACACTAACGAAAAACATACACATGCCTAACATACAACAATTCCTCGCATATGAAATGCATGAAGATATAATAATAAAAAACATAACTACATGGCATGTGAGATGCACAGACATCAAGCAATATATGTTTCCAGATACTAACTATTTAACAAAGGTTTACTGTTATTTAGTTATTTAGGTTCGGGGTCTTGTTCCTTACAGGTATACCATGTCTGGCCGTCGAGGATTAAGAAAACGCTCTGATATGCCTGGTATGTACAGGCCACACCCAGTCTTCTACGACGAGAGGTATTTTCGATCGAGGTGGTGGCTCACGCCTTACCCGGTTTCGAGACAAACAAATCGAGCGGGGCGTTTTGTCAACCCGGGAGCACCTCGCACCGGTTCGATGTGGAGTCCGCTTTTGGAATTGTGGGTTGGTTACCCCGATTCGGTATAGGGAGACGACTCATCCTAACCTGGTGAAATTATTTTTCACCAACTTGGAGGTAGAAGGTGATCCGGCGGATTGGGAACAGGCCAGGGACATCCGTGTTACAAGCTACGTGAAGGGGGTGATGATCTCCTTCAATGTTGTAGAGTTAGCACTTTTGGAGATTCCCGATGATGGGGATCTCATTTCCGCCCACCCCGAACTAAGGGGTATCTTTCGAGGACGAACGGGCAGCTATAGCCGCTCAAATTTTATTACCGGGGAAGGGTCATGTCGCCCAACCTTCATCCCTTACCTCGCCTCATCCTGCAGAATTATCCAACATAACATTGTGCCCCAGTGGGCATTATGGAGAGGTATCACGGTTGACACGTTCGTCACCCTCGTGGTGGCTACTAGGCAACGGCTTTGCCGCTTACTTGATTATGCGGACTATGATCTACGCAGCCACGCCTAATGTGAAAGGCAATCTCCCATATGGTAGGTTGGTTACAGCCCTGTTACATCGACTTGGAGTAGACATGCAGGGTGAGGCGGAAGTAGAGCTCTCTATGAGTTCGATATAGATGCCGAGGCTATCTATAAGATGCGATGAATGATCTAGAGCTCAGCGAGGAGGAGTTACATGCTCGCCCCCCTCCTTCCAAGAAATCATGCGGCCCTTGCAACAAGCGGCACTGCGGCCGCGAGAGGCCACATGAGAGATGATGAGGATGCACACATGGAGGGACATCCCGGCGCATACACCCCCACATTCTCCGGTTGCGGGACCTTCTAGGCCTTCTCCGGGGCTAGTTCATCTAGGCCTTCCCCGGTTGCTTGGACCATCTAGGCCTTCTCCGGTGGCTAGGTCATCCAGGCCTTCTTCGTTCTTGGACCATCTCGTCCCCCTTCGGACCCCCGAGTCGAGCATGCTTTCGAGTTCGGAGATACCCGAGAGTCATCCTTGATACCCGGAGGAGCATTCTTGATACCCGGAGAGACATTCTTGACACCCGGAGAGGGACTCATGGATTCTCGGCGTGAGATGGGTCGGGAGTTGGGGCGTTTAGCTCATAGCCTATGGGTCACACAGGACCGGGTTCATTGGCTTAGAGAGGTGTACGAGCGAGACTATGACATTGTAGACCCAGTACCATCCAGGCCTACACCACCTTAGGCGGATATAGACTTTGTTTGCTATTCATGTGTTTTCATTTTGTTGTTAGAGTAAGGTCCGACTTGTGGATCTGTACTGCTACTTACTTGTAATTAAAGAAAAATTTTATGGAATGATTAAGTTATTTCTTTTAAATTCTTTAGTGTTTAAAATTTTTCTTTCATTAATAGTACATTAAGCATCTTTCTTAAGTCTCAGGCATCAAACAAGCTTATGGTGTGTTCTTGTTAAAGTTTTTAACTTTCCTAACTCAGCTCATTGGACACAGTTAGATGCAGAACGATTAGCTGGACAGAGCCTAGGGCTCTGATACCAAGTTGTCACACCCCAATTCCGGCTGAACCAGAAGTGTGAGTGAACCGGCTCTAAACCACGGTTCACACCAGGATCTCAATAGACCGTGTCAACCAATTATTCCCAAGCAATCTAACATAATCGGAGAAAATAATATACATAGCAAATGGAAATAATAAATGAGCCGAGAACTAAATTGTAATTAAAATAAATATCCAAGTTATTCCATCATCCATTAAATTTAAATAATTTTATTACAATATTTATCAGAAAATAAACCCAAGTCACTGTGAGTATACACAGAACGAGCACTCGAATGACACATCATGCTCGTCATCTTCGCTTGGGTTCCATGGCGAAAACCGTACCATAAGCGGGAGCAACACGAAGTCATCAACGGTGTATCCCGCATCCAAATCTGAAAAGAATACAGATATATCTGGTGAGCTCACAACTTAGCTCAGTAAGTACAAAACCAATGCAACAGTACAAAATGCATGAGATAACATTACAATTTGGGCCAGGTATAACTTGCAAATGTGCTATGGTAAGGTTTGGCGGCCACCGCACCTCCATGCACGAGTGTGAGCACACCCAACGGTCGGGCACCTACCACACTACCGCTGTTGCCCCACATCACTCACTCGGTATGGAGATAGGACTCGAGTCGCGGGCAGGAAGAACCACAATCCCACGTCCTCCCCCTGATACCCCATACCGTACCAATACCTAAACCCCTATTGGCAAGGGCTTGCAAATGGGATCCGTTTCTAACCAATCCTAGATGTCGATACAGTATCAATAGCCTCACCCCAGCACGGCTCCCTATGACCTAGAGATAGGGCTCGAGTCTGGCGGGCAGGAAGAACCACAATCCCACGTCCTCCCCCTGATACCCTAGACATACCAAGTCTGCTAAGGTAAAAGCCTAACGAGAGAAGGTGTTAGCTGTGGATATATCCAGGGCACTTCCCCTTCACATTCCACACACTAACGAAAACATACACATGCCTAACATACAACAATTCCTCGCATATGAAATGCATGAAGATATAATAATAAAAAACATAACTACATGGCATGTGAGATGCACAGACATCAAGCAATATATGTTTCCAGATACTAACTATTTAACAAAGGTTTACTGTTATTTAGTTATTTAGGTTCGGGGTCTTGTTCCTTACCTGACGCGTGACAATGATCCGGTTGAGCGTCAGAAAGCTCACTCACAGCGTCTACATGTCCTACATAACCACATTCCTATGTTAGAATTCATTTACTAAAGCTTCAGGGGTCGGAACCGGGTTTGGCCAAGCAACCCAAGCTCGGAAACCTATACCGGTTGCGGGTACCGGTCTCACTATGGTGAGACCGGTATGGTGAACCGGTATGTATACCGGCTGCATCATACCGGTTGCACATCGCAACCGGTATGTGCGACCGGTACATACCGGTTGCACTTACCGGGTCTCACTCGGGATCTCACCGAGTGAGACTGTATGTGCCTGCGGTGCATACCGCTGGACTCATAGTCCATCCGGCATACCTCGCGGTTTGGATCCGAGAGTGAAATCTCGGATCTCCCCTCCTTTTCTCGCTAACCGATAGGTCTCCATAGGGTTTCCCCTACATTTTCCAAGTCTAAACCCTTTCTAGGCCTTCGAATCTCGGCTATATTGCCGTATGATCCTAGATTAGATTCGAATGAGGGAGAACATTGGGAGCCATTCTCCCTATTGGATCTTTACGCCGCTTCGCGGCTTCGATCCTACCTCATAATAAAACTTAACAACGCAGAGCACTTACCGGCGTAAAAAGAATACCGGTTGCACATACCGGTTGAAGTTCTTGCCACCGGTATAGTCCAACCGGTATACCATACCGCTGGCACCATACCGGTTGCACCATAGTGCCTGCGGTATGGTGAAGCCGGTATGGCTTAAGAGCATTTCTATGTTCATACCGGATGCACATACCGGTTGCACTATACTGCAACCGGTATAGTGAGACCGGTATGAGATTTTTAGGCATTTTTTTACAGTTTTCATACCTGAAATTTGAGTGGTTCGTCACTCTGCTTCACCTTCCGGTCCAGTTATAATTGGAGCACCTGTCATCACATAAAACCATGGTTTAGACCCGGTTTTAGAACATGGTTCTTACAACCTAGATTAAGGTTTACGATCTCTAAAAATGTAGTATCACTGTATGATAAGATTTCTATTGACTCATAATCCATTGGATTGGTTCTTTGGTCAGCATGAGATTGGATAAGTATTTAAGGTATGATTTTGGAAAGGTGTTAGACACCCAAACCGTCCGATCAAGATCGACCTCTTAAACTTTCCTTAGACTTTAATTCTAACTGTGTTTGGTCAACTTGATGACTAGAATTCAATGGGAGGTTGTCCTAAACCAAGTTGCTAAATTATTCTAACTTAGAGTTCAACCAAACATGTTTCGAAGTAAATAAACAAGCAAAATGTACAATACCGTACAGTGAACTAAACCAAATGATGGTTCGGTCTTAGATAGAATTTAAAAATATTCCCAAATTGCCTATGTATCTCTTGAGATTTTGTCTTTTGAAAATCAGGACCAAAAAAGTAGTTCAAGTGGGTTGTATGTGATTAAAGCTTATGGCTGTGGCTTAATGAAATGATCTTGATTATGATCTTTGATTCAAGTTGACATTTTATGCTTGATGGTTGGTTTGTAGTACCATGTTTGAAGAATATGTATTCCAGAGGCTTGGAAATCAGGTACAACGTAGTTCGAAAGGATTGTAACAGTCAGATCTAGGGACATTTCAACCCAAATTCCTTCCACTTTGTTAGGTTTATGGAGTTGCCTATCCCTATTGATGTGTGTTGTAGCGGTTGGATCTTTCCTTCCCTATAGATGTCTATTGTAGCAATCAGATCTCTCCTTCCCTATTGATGTGTGTTGTAGCTGTCAGATCTCTCCTTCCCTACTGATGTGTGTTATAGCAGTCAAATCTCTCCTTCCCTACTGACGTGTCTAAGATTGTCTTTTCCTTGTTTACTTGTTTAGGGTTTCTAGGGTTTCCTACCTCTTTTACTATGTTCTCCAATTTTAGGGTTTTCTACCCTAATTACTCTACTTCTCAATTATAAGATTTTTACTTTCCCTAATTGTTCTGTGCTTTCCATTTTTAGGGTTTTCTACCCTAATTGTTCTGTTCTTTTAATTTTTTATTCATTCCATTTCTATTCATTCCTAAAGATTTGTAACAAGTGTTTCTTTCTACACATGACATTATCAAGTAGATCAAATATGGTAGTATGCACAAATATAGCAGTATAAATGACCCAAACATGGTAGTTGTTAGGGAATTATGCTACGCTGGGATCATTCCCTCGACACGTAGGACACAATATCGGCGCCACGTGGAGATTCGCCATTTGGCAAAGGATAGGAATGGTATTACCCCTCAAGCACAGGAAGAAAGGGTAAACTCGGTATTTTAGGGTTTCGCACTATTCACTATAAATAGGGCGAATCCCGAGGTTTTTAACACATCACATTTACTACTCACTTATTACTCTTGGAGATTCACGCTCTGACACATCGGTCGGAAAATCTCACCTCACCCCACACTTTACAATATCTTAGTGGGCTCGACACCGAGCCCATTGACTGTTCATAGAGCCTGACTTTGGCATCGGAGTGGACCCGGGGTGTCACACCCCAAATTCTGATCCAACCAGAATGGTGTGAGTGAACCGTCATTGAACCAACGGTTCACACCAGGATCTTGAATAGGCCGTGTCCACTCATACAAACCATTACACATAACCACAATCAGAATATAAATATACAGCGGAAGACTTTAAATAAAATGAACTGAGTATCTATTGATAACTTAAATAATTATCTAATTATCCAAAATCAAACACATAAAATAATATCATTACATCCCTTTAATCCAATCGAAAATAAGGAAAATAAATAAATAAAATCCGATCAGAGGTACACGCAGAAAGGGCACTCGCATGAAGCGTCATGCTCGTCCTCTCCTGCCTGCACACTCAAAGCACCAACGTCACCATACGCCGGAGCGTTCACATAATCGTCCACAGTATAACCTGCATCAACATCTAAAACAATGTATATATAAAGGGTGAGCTCACAACACAGCTCAGTAAGACAATCAGACAGTTTTACAATATTATGCATGAGTAACAATCATTTTATGCTGTGGTCTGGTTTTAAGTTTGCAATGTGCTATAGAAAGGTTTGGTGGCCCCCGTACCTCTATACACGAGTGTGTGGCACCTCATGGTTCACACCCCCCATCGGCCCACATGCACCCATCATGGAAGAGAGATGGAGCTAAGATACCCACGTACCTCCCCTGATACTCTACCCATACTAGTACCTAAGCCCCTACTGGCCAGGGCTCGCAAACTGGGCTCGCAGCTAACCAATCCTATATGTCATCAATGTATGCTTTATCCCAGCATAGCCGTCTACGGCATAGAGATAGAGCTAAGACATTCCCACACCTCCCCTGATGCCCTATCCGCAACTAACCCACTAGGATAGAAACAATACGCAGGTAGACCCTATCCCAACATAACTCCCTATGGCATAGAGATAGAGCTAAAACATCGTGGACAAGCCAGCGTCGACCTCGGAGACCACAATGCCACATAACAATGGCCAGGCCAGCATCAACATCGGAGACCACCGTACCACGACCTTCCCCTGATGCCCCACCCGTACCAAGCATGTTAAGACAGAATACTACAAAAGGTGCTAGTGTGAAGAGCGATCCCAGGCCCATGCCCCACTCCACACACTAACGAAAAACAACCACATGCTTAACAATCACATCCTATCAATGCATGAACAATAATAATAACTGAAAGTAAAGGATGGCATGTGAATATGCACAAACAGCACATCATAGATATTCAGGTGATTAACAACAACTTACTGTCCATTAATTATTAGGTTTAGGTCAGATTCCCTTACCTGACGCTCGTTCGATAACTTGTTCCACGTCGCAAGGTCCAAACGATATGTCACAAAGTCCTACAATATTATTAGGGTCTCATTAGAATATATTGTTTAGGGTTTCATGTTGGTCGGAAACCAACACGGTTACAAAACACCCTCACAGAGCTGACCGGTGGCATGTACCGATCGCGGCTCGTGGGGAAGACTAGCGACCGGTATGGTCGGTCGGTCCCCAAAAGGACCAGCCTCCCGAGGGATACCGGTGGCAACATACCGGTAGCACCATGTGCAACCGGTATAGTCGACCCGGTATGTCTCCGGAAGACCATACATGGGTTTTCGACTGCCGTCGATCATCCTCAATGTATTTCCAAGGTTCCTCCTATCCATTCTAAGTCTAAACTTGGAGTTAGAGTTATCCCCAACTCATTCAAGTCTCGTTTCGATGAATATCATCTCGAAACTCGAATTTAGGGTTTGACGGCAACTTAGGGTTTATTGGCCAATTTAGGGTTTTAGATCAATACCTACTTTGCATGGTATTGATCCACCCACACAACTAATATAGGATAAGAAGAATAGTTAAAACACTTACTGTTGATTGGCGTAGCGTGAGCTTCGTCGAATGGTAATGGCAGCACCTTCTTCTTCTTCCTAGCTCCTTCTCCTTTCCAACCTCTTTTGCTTCTCTAGGGTTTGCGAGGGACAATGGAAAGGATTTGAGGAGGCTTAAGGGTGTATTTATAGGCTAGATTTAGGGTTTAGTAACCCTACTAGGATTAAAAAACTTCTAGGATTGGAAATCAGGAAAATGGGACCCGCAGAGACCAATTTCTAGATCCTCGCACTTAGCTGCGCAGGCCATACCGGTCGACCGGTACCAAGACCGGTACCATCGACCGGTCAACATAAAATGATGACTATTGGTCATCTTTGGTCTGATTTCATATCTATTTGTCATCCGCTTGTCCCGTCTAGCCCGGTGATGATCGGAAGACCTGCTACGACACAAAACCAAGGTTTAGACCGGGTTTACGGAGTACGGGTCTTACAACTCCCCCACCCTTAAAAGAAATTTTGTCCCCAAAATTTGCATGTAGGTTTCACAACTCCCCCACCCTTAAAAGAAATTTCGGCCCCGAAATTTGAACGTACCTTGATCGTCGAAAAGGTTAGGGTACTCCTTCCTCATTGCGCTCTCCTCTTCCCAAGTAATTTCTTCCACATTTTGGTTTCTCCAATGCACCTTCACATAATGGATATCCTTGGTTCGAAGTTGCTGAACTTTCCGACTTGAGAGCATTACAGGCACCACTTCGAAAGTTAAGTCTTCAGTCAAGTCTGGGGGATCAGCAGTCAAGATGTGCGATGGATCTCTGACATACTTCTTTAGTAATGATACGTGGAACACGTTATGAACACTGGACATAGATGGTGGTAGAGCCAACTGATATGCTACATTACCACGTTGGGTCAATATCTCATACGGTCCCACATGCCTGGGGCAAAGCTTCCCCTTCTTACCAAACCGTTTCAGTCCTCGCACCGGTGACACCTTCAGGAATACTTTGTCACCCACTGCAAACTCCAGATCTCGACGTCAATTATCCGCATAGTGCTTCTGTCGGACTTGAGCTGTCTTTACTCTCTCCTTGATTTCATCAATCACTCGGCAAGTTTCTTCAATAAACTCCGGTCCTACAATTCTTCTTTCCCCCACTTCGTTCCATAACAGAGGTGTACGGCACTTCTTCCCATAGAGTGCTTTATATGGGGCCATCTGAATTGTAGCCTGATAACTGTTGTTGTAAGCGAACTCGATAAGTGATAACTTCTCATCCCAAGCTCCCTTGAAATCTATTGCACATGATCGGAGCATATCTTCCAAAATTTGAATAGTTCGCTCTGACTGTCCATCCGTCTGAGGGTGAAAAGCTGTACTGAACTTCAACTTCGTTCCCATAGCTTTCTGTAATCCTTCCCAGAACTTTGATGTAAAACGGGGATCTCTGTCAGATACTATACTCTCTGGAACGCCATGAAGTCTGAGTATATTATCAACATATAACTAGGCCAGTTTCTCCATGGTATACTGAGGTCTAACCGTAATAAATCGAGCTGTCTTGGTGAGTCGATCCACTATAACCCAAACTGCATCCACTGACCTTGGTGTCAAAGGTAAGCCAGTGACGAAATCCATGGTAATGCAATCCCACTTCCATGCAGGTTCCTATAATGGCTGTAGTAAACCTGCGGGTCTCTGCCTTTCCGCTTTAACTTGTTGACAATTCAGACACTGAAACACGAAACGAGCTATATCTGCTTTCATACCCCTCCACCAATATAGTCTTCTTAAATCATGGTACATTTTGGTACTTCCTGGATGTACCGAATATGGAGTGTAATGAGCTTCAGTCATAACTCGGTCTCTGATATCACAGTCTTCGCTCTCAGGTATACATAATCGTCCACGATACCTGAGTACCTTGTCTGAATCCAAGGTAAAGTCAGGATTGCTTGTACCCTTCTCTAAGTCTTCTTGCACTGTCTTGAGATGAGGATCCTGTAGGATTGCTACCTTGACTTCATCAACTAGATCCGTCGAGATCTTCAAAGCTGCGAACATCATAGTGAACTTATGAATTAAGCCTTGCTCAACTGGATCTTCTGCAGTCTCTATAATAAACTCTTCATCACCTTCGATTGAACTCGAGGCTGCGGCACATAATGCAGCCTTTGTACTTGGTTCAGCCTTAGGTTTCGATGCCCACTTCCTGCTTAAGGCGTCAGCCACCACATTTGCTTTACCCGGATGGTACTGGATGTCGCAATCATAATATTTCAACAATTCCAGCCATCTCCTCTGTCTCATATTCAGATCCTTCTGAGTGAAAAGATAAGTTAAGCTCTTGTGATCTGACTTGATCTGAAACTTCTCACCGTACAAGTAGTGTCTCCAAGTCTTGATTGCATGAATAACCACTGCTTGCTCCAAATCATGCATAGGATAGTTCTTCTCATGCTCCTTTAACTGTCTTGATGCAATCACCTGTTCTCCTTGCATCAGAACACACCCAATACCCAACCCTGAAGCATCTGTATATAAATTAAACGGTACGCTTGATTCTGGGATGGTCAAGATAGGTGCAGAGACAAGTCTTGACTTCAAAGTCTGAAAGCACTTCTCACACTCATCTGTCCATATAAATTTCTCTCCCTTCTTGGTCAATCTGGTGAGTGGAACCGCGATACTAGAGTAATCTTCCACAAATCTTCTATAATAACCAGCCAACCCAAGGAAACTACGAATCTCCGCAACAGATTTTGGTGCTTCCCATCCTACTATAGCAGCTATCTTGCTTGGATCAACCTTGATACCGTCTTCAGATACATAATGGCCCAAGAAAGCCACTTTCCTCAGCCAAAACTCACACTTCTTGAACATAGCATAAAGCTTCTCCTATCTCAACCGTTGTAAGGCTACCCTCAAGTGTGCTGTATGAGTCTCCATGTCCTTAGAGTAGATCAATATGTCATCGATGAATACGATGACCGAAGTGTCCAACATATCGTGAAACACTCGGTTCATCAGTTCCATAAACGATGCTGGAGCATTGGTCAACCCGAAAGACATAACTAGGAACTCATAATGCCCATACCTCGTCCTAAAAGCAGTCTTCGGAATATCTCCGGCCTTGATCTTCAGTTGGTGATACCCCGATCGGAGATCAATCTTCGAGAAAACCTTTGCACCCTGCAGCTGATCGAACAAATCATCGATCCTAGGCAAAGGATACCGATTCTTGATCGTTAACTTGTTCAGCTCACGGTAGTCAATACACAGCCTTACACATCCATCCTTCTTCTTGACGAATAATACAGGTGCTCCCCAAGGTGATATGCTAGGTCGTATGAAACCCTTATCCAACAATTCTTGTAACTGGCTCTTCAACTCCTTTAACTCGGTCGGGGCCATCCTGTATGGTGCTTTGGACACCGACGCCGAACCTGGCATAAGATCTATTACAAATTCTGTAGACCTGTCCGACGGTAGGCCTGGAAGCTCCTCTGGAAATACATCTGGGAACTCTCGAACCACATCTATATCTTCCATCTTGAGTGACTCTGCCGTGATGTCGACTACAGATACTAGATACCCCACTCCCCCTTTCTCTAAGCATCGCTTGGATTTTAGGGCGAGAGAAATCAGCTTCCGCTTCCTAGATAGCCTGATCCCAGCGAAACTATACTCCCTTCCCTCTTTGTCAATAAGCACAAGCTTCCTTTCACCACATAATAGGACGATCGAATGGTGGCCTAGCCAATCCATTCCCAAAATGACATCAAAGTCTGTCATCTCAAGTAGTACTAGGCTTGCTTCTAAGTCTCGGCCCTCAATACATACAGTACATGGTCCATAGTAATCGGTCAAAGCCACTTCGACTCCTAGTGGAGAGCGAACTATCAAGCTTGGGTTCAAATGCTTGATTGGTAACTCCATTCGCTTCCCAAAAGAAATCGAGACAAAGGAGTGTATGGCCCCAGAGTCAAATAATACTCTGGCGGGTATACCAGCTACATTTACAATTCCTGGAATTTTTTTATTATCCCTTAGTTCTATATGCGCATACACACAATGAAAAATAGTAAGCCAAATAGTAAGGGATAAAGTCATACCAGTGACCACATCCGGTGATGCGGCTGCCTCTTCAGTGGTGACCGCATAAACTCTTCCTTCTTTGGGGGCGGTTGCTTCTTAGGTAGAGTGCAGGTCCTTGCAATATGACCCACTTGCCGGCGGTTGAAACACTTTATATTCGGGGTTGTATCCGGCATTCGGTGGCACGGTGGTGCCGCATTGTTCCTTGCGGGCATTGCAGCGGTCGAGCCCTATATGGGCGGAATGGTCTAGTATTACCGCCACCCGAACTCTCACTAGCGTGGTCTCTTTACTCCCCGTTACCGAGCAAAGAAGCTGTCCCTCCGACCGGACTCTATCACCCTCGCAACCTGCACAGCCTCGTTGTAGATCTTCTTGTCCAAACCCAAGATGTGCTCTCTGATGCTTCCATGTAGTCCCATGGTGAACCTACGTGTCTTGGTCTCTTCCTCTTGCATAATTGCCGGTGCGAAGAAAAATAATTCCTCGTACCTCTGCTGGTAGGCATCCACGATCGGCCCGGGACTGCTGCAAATTAAGGATATCCTTCTCCATCAGATCTCTGAAACTCTTCGGAAAATACTTATCGAAGAAGGCACCCTTGAACACTTCCCAATCTACTTGCGTATGCTTAGTCTCTAGATATGCCCGTGTAGAATTCCACCAAGCATTTGCATCTTCCTCTGACATGTGAGTGGCAAATAAGACCTTTTCCTCCTTTGTACGGATCATCCGTCGGAAGTTTTTCTCCATCTCGCAACCCACTGTGCTGGCCACAATGGTCTCCTTGCCTTACCGGTGAACGATGAAGGCTTCAACTTCAGGAATCTATCCACCGCTCTACTCAGATCATGCTGTCCCTGAGTGTTCATTCCGTACCATGGTGGTGGATACGGGTAGGCTCCCGGGTACGCAGAAGGCAACGGAAACTGATGTGGTGGTGGTACATTCTGTGCTTGGCCCTTCAGTCCTGGACTACCATGCGTCGGTAGTGTAGTACCAGCGCCAGCTCCACAGCCTACACCTACAGCACCACCATCTACATCTACAGCTGGACCATCTCACCCCCCTCCAGATCCGGTGTTGAGCATGTTTACTGAGATCAAGGACACCCAGAGGGTCATCCTAGAGTCTCAGTGAGAGATGGATCAGGAGTTGGGACGTCTGGCTCGTAGCCTACGGGTGACTCAGGACCAGGTGCATTGGCTTAGGGTCGCTTACGAGCGAGATTATGATATAGCGGACCCTATTCCTCCTAGGCCCCCACCCCATGATTGTCCCTTTTATTTTCTTCTCTTTTGACTGATTATATAACATGGTAACTGTTCGGTTTGTGGACTGTACCCTGTAGCACTATTTCACTTGCTACACTTTTTCTTGTTTAATGAAAATTTATGTTTCACCTAACTAGTGTATATGCACATGTTAAGTTCCATATTTAGAATAGTACATTATTCTCTCTCTTAATCAGTCTCAGGTATCAAAAAATGCTTAGGGTGTGTTTGTATTAAAATTTTCAATATTTCCTAACTCAGTTCATCGACTTAGTTAGGTGCAATATGGTTTGTTGGACAGAGCCCGAGAGCTCTGATACCAAGTTGTCACACCCCAAATTCTGATCCAACCAGAATGGTGTGAGTGAACCGTCATTAAACCAACGGTTCACACTAGGAACTCGAATAGGCCGTGTCCACTCATACAAACCATTACACATAACCACAATCAGAATATAAATATACAGCGGAAGACTTTAAAATGAACTGAGTATCTATTGATAACTTAAATAATTATCCAATTATCCAAAATCAAACACATAAAATAATATCATTACATCCCTTTAATCCAATCGAAAATAAGGAAAATAAATAAATAAAATCCGATCAGAGGTACACGCAGAAAGGGCACTCGCATGAAGCGTCATGCTCGTCCTCTCCTGCCAGCACACTCAAAGTAGCAACGTCACCATACACCAGAGCGTTCACATAATCGTCCACAGTATAACCTGCATCAACATCTAAAACAATGTATATACAAAGGGTGAGCTCACAACACAACTCAGTAAGCCAATCAAAGAGTTTCACAATATTATGCATGAGTAACAATCATTTTATGCTGTGGTCTGGTTTTAAGTTTGCAATGTGCTATAGAAAGGTTTGGTGGCCCCCGCACCTCTATACACGAGTGTATGACACCTCATGGTTCACACCCCCATCGGCCCACATGCACCCATCATAGAATAGAGATAGAGCTAAGATACCCACGTACCTCCCCTGATACTCTACCCATACCTGTACCTAAGCCCCTACTGGCCAGGGCTCGCAAACTGGGCTCGCAGCTAACCAATCCTATATGTCATCAATGTACGCTCTATCCCAGCACAGCCGTCTACGACATAGAGATAGAGCTAAGGCATTCCCACACCTCCCCTGATGCCCTATCCGCAACTAACCCACTAGGATAGAAACAATACGCAGGTAGACCCTATCCCAACATAACTCCCTACGGCATAAAGATAGAGCTAAAGCATCGTGGACAAACCAGCGTCGACCTCGGAGACCACAATGCCACATAACAATGGCCACGTCAGCATCAACATCGGAGACCACCGTACCACGACCTTCCCCTGATGCCCCACCCATACCAAGCATGTTAAGACAGAATACTACAAAAGGTGCTAGTGTGAAGAGCGATCCCAGGCCCATGCCCCACTCCACACACTAACGAAAAACAACCACATGCTTAACAATCACATCCTATCAATGCATGAACAATAATAATAACTGAAAGTAAAGGATGGCATGTGAATATGCACAAACATCACATCATAGATATTCAGGTGATTAACAACAACTTACTGTCCATTAATTATTAGGTTTAGGTCAGATTCCCTTACCTGACGCTCGTTCGATAACTTGCTCCACGTCACAAGGTCCAAACTATATGTCACAAAGTCCTACAATATTATTAGGGTTTCATTAGAATATATTGTTTATGGTTTCATGTTGGTCGTAAACCAACACGGTTACAAAACACCCTCACAGAGCTGACCGGTGGCATGTACCGGTCGCAGCTCTGTGGGGAAGACTGGCGACCGGTATGGTCAGTCGGTTCCCACAGACCAGCCTCCCGAGGGATACCGGTGGCAACATACCGGTCGCACCATGTGCAACCGGTATAGTCGACCGGTATGTCTCTGGAAGACCATACATGGGTTTCGACTGCCGTTGATCATCCTCCATGGATTTCCAAGGTTCCTCCTATCCATGCTAAGTCTAAACTTGGAGTTAGAGTTATCCCCAACTCATTCAAGTCTCGTTTCGATGAATATCATCTCGAAACTTGAATTTAGGGTTTGACGGAAACTTAGGGTTTATTGGCCAATTTAGGGTTTTAGATCAATACCTACTTTGCATGGTATTGATCCACCCACACAACTAACATAGGATAAGAAGAATAGTTAAAACACTTACCGTTGATTGGCGTAGCGTGAGCTTTGTCGAACGGTAATGGCAGCACCTTCTTCTTCTTCCTAGCTCCTTCTCCTTTCCAACCTCTTTCTCTTCTCTAGGGTTTGCGAGAGACAATGGAAAGGATTTGAGGAGGCTTAAGGGTGTATTTATAGGCTAGATTTAGGGTTTAGTAACCCTACTAGGATTAGGAAACTTCTAGGATTCGAAATCAGGAAAATAGGACCCGTAGAGACCAATTTCCAGATCCCCGCACTTAGCTGCGCAGGCCATACCGATTGACCGGTACCAAGACCGGTACCATCGATCGGTCAACATAAAATGATGACTATTGGTCGTCTTTGATCCGATTTCATACCTGTTTGTCATCCGCTTGTCCCGTCTGGCCCGGTGATGATCGGAAGACCTGCTACGACACAAAACCAAGGTTTAGACCGGGTTTACGGAGTACGGGTCTTACACGGGGCATCTAGCCCGCCTCCTCTCTTTGATTTTCCTTGTCTTGCTGGTCCAGTCAGCTCGGAGAGGACCCACAGGACGGATCCTGGCCGAAACAGTTTGGCGCCCACCGTGGGGCCCGAACCCACGACCACAAGGTTAAGAGCCTTGTGTCGGTGACTGCTGCTCTCAATGTAGCGAAGTGAACTGCCTCATCAATGTCTTTGACTTGGAGCACCTCCAAGTTAAACCTGGCTAAGAAGGCCCGTAGGGTCTCTCCGGATCTTTGCCGCATATTCATCAGATGGGCGCTTGTCTTCCGCTGCACCCGGCTACCCTGGAAGTGCATCCGGAATAGTTTACCCATGGTTTTGAATGAGTCGATTGATCGTGGGGGGAGGTTATTGAACCACATCCGTGCCGCCCCCTTGAGTGTGAGCGGGAAAGCTCTACACATGTTTGCATCGGGGTTTGCGTGCAGGACCATCACCCCAACAAAGTTGTTCAAGTGCTCAATGGGGTCGGTAGAACCATCGTAAGAGTCGACAGGAGGCATGCTAAACCGCTTGGGTAGAGGGACCCTCATGATGATGTCAGTCAGGGGGTTGTCCGTGGAATAGTCCCTGTCTTCATCTTGGGACACTCTCGCTTTCTCCATTGTTTCGACCTTTCGGTGAAGGACTGCCAACTGGTCCCCTATTTGTGCAGCGACTGCAGGGTCCATGGGGGGCACCGGGCTTGTCTGTCCCAACGGCTCCTTCCGGTAGTATGTTCGCCCGGGGACCAAGAGCTCTTCTAGGTCCTCTTCATCGACCGCCCCCCCCGGTACGGGGGACCAAGTCTGTCCCGAGCCCGAATTGGATTTCCCATGGTGTGAGGTCAAGCCTATGCCCGTGGGCGCTCGGGGGCAGGGCGAATGTTGGCTCCCTGGCTGGGTGGTCGGCCTCCGCTCTGTCTTGGCCGATCTCGGGGTGGGTCTTGATGGAGGTCGGCGTCTTGGTGCGGTGCCGCCCGGGGAAAAAAGCCAATTGGAGGTCGAGATGAGGCCTCCACCTTTAGGGCTAGGGAGGCAATCCTTGCACGGATCTTGCCAATACCGCGAGCTGCTGCACGGATTTTTGAACTGCTCGTAGGTGCGAATGCCTGGTGCGGGCGCTTGGGCTCCTGTGCGCTTCGCGATCTTGATTGGGTCGGGCCTCCGAACTGTCTCCTTCTTCCGGATTCACACGTTGATCGAGTGATGGGCGTTGGGACTGACCTTGTGACTTCGGTCCGCCATGGACTCATGATTGGAGATTCCTCCCGGTTTTATTTTTAATAAATCGAAACTCCACGGGCCCCACGGTGGGCGCCAAACTGTTTCGCCCGGATCCGCCCCGTGGGTCCCCCCCCACAAGCTAGCGGACCTTTAAGACAAGGAAAAGCAAAGGGGGCGGGCTAGATGCCCCGGGTCCACTCGATGCCAAAGTCGGGCTCGTGAACATCAATGGGCTCGGTGTCGAGCCCACTAAGATATTGTAAAGTGTGAGGTGAGGTGAGATTTTCCGACCGATGTGTCAGAGCGTGAATCTCCAGGAGTAATAAGTGAGCAGTAAATGTGATGTGTTAAAAACCTCGGGATTCACCGTATTTATAGTGAATAGTGCGAAACCCTGAAATACCAGGCGGGTAACTTCGGCGGTCACAGAAGTCACCTCTCGCTCCTTGTACCGAAGCTGTCTCCTAGCATCATCCCGCGCCTCCTCGGAGTGTAGCTTGCTGTCCGTCTCGGCCAAGCTACGTGCCGTTCCTCGGCACATTCCTTTAAGGTTTCGAGATAAACTCGAGGCTGCAAAACCAGAACAAACGGTTAACTCACCAGGGACCAACCAAAGAATATACGGGGCGGGGTCGGGTGATGAAGGCAACTTACCGATGCACCCAACGTTAGCGCCCCCCGGGAGATCGGGGGGGGCATGGGGAGCTCCCGCACCAGCGATCGGTTCCGTGGTAGAATGGCTCCCTTTAACAGTTCCCTCGCGGCGGATCCCCCCCATGGCGCCCCTTGCCCCCCGTAAGCGCCCCGCCCACGGGCAGAGGTGCGTGCTCATCCCCGGTGCGATCGTGGGGAGGGTCCCAACGGGGGATGCGTCCCGGACGTCACCACGAAACGCAACCCATCCCCTGAAGCACCTTCGGTCTCGGCCGGGGGCGGTGGCGATGTCGGGCCAGCGCCGCAGTGTCGGCTGCCGAGCTGCGCTGACCTCTGACGTTTCCCCCAGTACCAATACAGCCTCCGGCACGATAGCAGTGGTCCTTTTTCCTGAAAAATCAAGTATACGGTACCGAGGAATCAGAGGCATTGCATAGACACGCGTGACATCGGCCAAGGAAGAATCGGCGATAGCTACTACGAGTCCTTTTGGAGGGCCTTCTCGTCGAGATCTACCTCGATGCCGGCCGATCCGGTCGCGACCCTCGGCGCTTGCTCCTCCTGGGCCCTCTTCGCCGCGGCTTCCTTCCGAGCGTCATTCTTTCTCTTCAACTCCAGCAGATAGTCCTTGCTTAGTTTCACTGCAAAAAACAAAAACATAATCAGCCCAGTTAGTAGGTCAACATCGGCAATGTTAAGACGAAGCAATACTCACAAAGACGGTTCTCATGCAAAACAAGGGGATCCCTCAGTTCAGCCACCCGGATCTGAGCCCCTTCGGAGCACCGAGCACGTCGCAACATCTCGGACTCCTCGGGCCGCAGGGCGAATCCTTATTGAATGCATCGACACCTAACTTCTTCCACACATTCTCTAGCGTCACATCACCACCTCTGATGTAGAAAAACTTGTTCTTCCACAGTTTGATCGAGGTCGGCTTATCTGCTAGGAGATCGCCGAACTCGGGCCTTTTGGCGAAGTAGTACCACCCGGACCGGCAGTAGTCATTAAAGGTGAACATGTGATGGAACATGTTCAGTGTCGGTACACACCCCAACCTCCGGAAGTAGATAACGAACGCTATCAGGTTCTTCCACAAGTTCGGCATTAGTTGGATGGGGGCTACTTGATAAAATCTTAAGATTTTGCCCACCAACTTTGGTACCGGCATCCGAAAGCCGGCCTTAAACATTTCGATGTTAACGCACAGCTCCGACCTCCGACTCCAACAGGCCTGATCCCCCTCAACGGGCTTCGAATTTCCACGTCATCCGGAATCTGATAGCGCTCCTGGAGACTATCGAACTCTGCCTTGGTCAAAAGGGATACCTCACCGCGGGCGTCAAACTCTGGAGGAGCCTCGGCTCCCTCCCGGGCCTGTATCAGCACCTCGGAGCCGACCTCATGGGTGGATATTACCACTAACTGATCTCGTCGGAAGGGACCTTCCTCGGTTGCCAACTCTATCTCGGGACCACCTTCGGATATCCACCCCCCGGAATCACTTGGCAGCGATGAGCCCGATGTCGACTCACTGCCGGATGAGACCGAACTACCACTACTACTGCTACTACTAGAGGATGTACCCATACCCTCTATATCTACTTGGAATTCGGCCTCCCTATCCTCGTCAGCCATACCACAAAAGTACTTAGATAAAGATATACTTACTGATTGCAAATCTGCACTGAGGTCACCCGACCGAGCCGCTGTGCGATACCCGCCCCGATGTGCAAGCGACGAACCGATGTGGAGACAGGACCGATGTGAGCGGATAAAACAGTGTTTTCAGAGTGGGGGACCTCATACCCCACCACCCCTTTTTATAAAGCATCAACCTCTCTTCTGTCCACGTGGCGGCTCCCCATTTATCAAGGCCATCGGCGCATTTATTACCGACGACGCACTCGGGTCCGTTGGTCGGGTCCCGCCATGCGGTATCCATTTCCAGCCCGCACCCAGTATCCGGATCCGAATATGACCCACCCGGCACGTGACGACCTCGGCACCATCTTCAGAATGACCGATGTGTATTGGCCGCAGTGCCCACATCGATCGAGTGGCCTCGGATCACGTGACCCATACGTGATGGTCTCGGAACCATCCTCAGAATGACCGATGTGTATTGGCCGCAGTGCCCACATCGGTCGAGTGGCCTCGGATCACGTGACCCGCACGTGATGGTATCGGCACCATCCTCAGAATGACCGATGTGTATTGACCGCAGTGCCCACATCGGTCAGGTGGGCTCGGATCACGTGACCCGCACATGACGGCCTCGGCACCATACTCAAAGCGAGATGTGTATTGGCCGCAGTGCCCACGTCGGTCGGGTGGGCTCGGATCACGTGACCCGCACATGACGGCCTCGGCACCATCCTCAAAGCGACCGATGTATATTGACCGTAGTGCCCACATCGGCCCCGGATCCGAGGCTTCTAGTAGTAACCGACGTGGCCCAACCGCAGTGGCCATCTCGGCCCCGGATCCGCCTTCTTCGACAACACTGACTCGCTCTCAACAAACAGCGCCCTATTCCCTCGGCGGGGTCTACTACATACATGGTCCGACTCTTTCGAATTCGGCAGAGCAACGAGGCAAGTTGTTAGGGGGAGTAACTGGCTCTTTATTTCTTGCTCAGCCGAACCCTACAGATTCAGCAGGGCAACGAGGCAAGTGTTAGGGAATTATGCTACGCTGGGATCATTCCCTCGACACGTAGGACACAATATCGGCGCCACGTGGAGATTCGCCATTTGGCAAAGGATAGGAACGGTATTACCCCTCAAGCATAGGAAGAAAGGGTAAACTCGGTATTTCAGGGTTTCACACTATTCACTATAAATAGGGCGAATCCCGAAGTTTTTAACACATCACATTTACTGCTCACTTATTACTCCTGGAGATTCACGCTCTGACACATCGGTCGGAAAATCTCACCTCACCCCACACTTTACAATATCTTAGTGGGCTCGACACCGAGCCCATTGACTGTTCACAGAGCCTGACTTTGGCATCGGAGTGGACCCGGGGCATCTAGCCCGCCTCCCCCCTTTGCTTTTCCTTGTCTTGCAGGTCCAGTCAGCTCGGAGAGGACCCACAGGACGGATCCAGGCCGAAACAGTAGTGAATCTAAGTATAGCATGTAAACAGTTCAAACATGACATTGAAACCAAACATATCTAGCAGTGAATCCAAACATAATACAGTAAACAACCCAAATGTGGTAGTAAAACCAAACATATATAGTATTGTGCACAAATATTAGTGTGTGTGTGAGACTGAGACGATAAGAGACCAAAACAATATCAATATAATATATCAAGCAATGTACAAAGAGACTGAGATGTCAAAGATAAAAAATAAAATTAATATAATATCAAAGATGAAAAATAATTTAATAATATACATATCAAAGATATCAAAATAATTTAATAATATACATATCAAAGATATCAAAACTAAATTAATAATATACATATCAAAGAAATCAAAAAATAATTAATAATAGACATATCAAAGATATAAAAAAAATAGATTATTAATATTCAAATTAAAGATATCAAAATAAATCAGTAATAGACATATCAAAGATATCAAATTTAAATTAATAATATACAAATCAAAGATATCAGAAATTAAATTAATAATGTACATATCAAAGATATCGAAAAATAAATTAATAATATACATATCAAAGATATCAAAAAATAGATTAATAATATACATATCAAAGATATTAAAATAAATTAATAATATACATATCAAAGATATCAGAAAATAAATTAATAATATGCATACCAAAATAAATTAATAATATACATATCAAAGATATCAAGGTTCCCAAAATAATAGACTTATGCATGTATCCAAAGACATTAAAAATAAATATTAATATATACAATATGCATATGTGATACCAAAGATCCAAATAAAATCATATACCATGCAAACAACAAAAAATTAAAATAAAATAAAACATAACCTAATTTACCTATATTATGCAACCAATTGAGATAAAAAAAAAAAATATAATTTACATATATTAAACACATACTGAGATATAAAAAAAATTACTTACATTGTACAAACAAAACAAAAGGAGCTAACCTGGTTCGAGGCTATTCCGGTCAGTTGGTTGATGATGAGGTAGGTTGCAGCAGGTTTGGCAGAGTAGCCACGGGTTGCTGATGATGGTCTTAAGTGTGGTCGGGTGGTGGTGCGATAGTTTGAAGATGGTGGGTTATGGCGATGGCAGCAAGGTTATAACGTGTGGTAGGCAGGGTAGCAGTAGGTTTGGCTAGAACGAACAGTAGTGATGTCTGATGGTGAGCAGTAGGGAGGATGGGTGGTTGTCTCAGGTGAGGATCGGTGTTGTGGCAGGGATTAGAGGGTTTCGGGTTTCATTGGGGTTAGGCCAGTGAGGGTAGTGATCGGTGGGGATTCAAGGATGGCCGCAGGGGGTTTGAAGCAAAGGTAGAGGATGGACTGTGGACTAGTGGTGATGGAGTAGGTGTAGGAGTTGCAGGTTTTAGGTGAGTAGTAGGGTGGATGGGGGTGTCGAATGGGGTCTCCTCTCTGTGAGCATCGGTGGGGTGCTCCTTTTATAGCATGGGTTTGGCCATGGGGTATGGGTGCCTGGTGGGGAGTAGTATAGGTCGGGTATGGGGTTTTCGGTTGGGTTGCGACTAAGCATGTAGGGTATGGTGAGTCGGTGGTGGTGCTGTTCGGTTGAAGTGGGTAAGAGAGGGGTTGATAGCATTGGGCTCAGAGGGGTAGGGTGATGGTCCTTGGGGTTGGCGGCAGGTAGGGTAGTGCAGCAGTTGGTTAGGGAGTGGAGTTAGGTTTAGCGGAGGGCATGGTGGAGGTAATAGGTGTCTATGGGGGGTGATGAGAGTGATGGATTGGCTGGCCGGTTGGTGGAGCAGGTTATTAGGGTGGTAAGAGGTGTGCGGTATGGACTTGTATAAGTGTCGATGGAGGTGGGAACTTTTGCAGCTGTGTATGGGTGTTCGGTGGAGCTAGATTTCAAGGAGCAGGTGGGTGGCTCAAGGGGGTGATGGCTGGAGGTTTGTTTTTGTTTTTTTTTTTTTTAGAAGTAGAGGTGGCAGCACCTCCTTCTTTCCCTCTTTTATTCTTTCTCTCTCTCTTTGTATTTCTCCTCTTCTCTCTCCTGGTCTCTCTCTCTTTCTCTCTCTTTCTCCCTTTCTCTCTTCGGGTTCTCTTTATTCTCTCTATCTTTTCCTTTCTCCCTTCTTCTCTCTTTCTTTGGGTTCAACTGATATATATATATATATATATATATATATATATATATATATATATATATATATATATATATCTGTGTGTGTGTGTGTGTGTGTGTGCAATATAAAAATGTCTATGTATAAAAAAAGCAATGCACATGCACCAAATCGATTGGGTCCAGACTGGTCTGGGCTGTGTCAGGCTGTATTGGTTGAGGTTGACTGGGTTGGACTGACTTAGGTTGAGTTGGGTTAGGTTGGACTAGATTAGACTGGCTTTCTCTCTCTCTCTCTTTCTATCATTTTATGAGCCATTTTGTCTTGTAGCTCTACATGGGATCTTTCGATGGCTTCTGTCCTAGATTTCCATCTCCACTTTGAAGATAATTGAAAATGGAGAATAATGGCTCTTGAATCATCTGATTTGGACATCAGATGAGCAAATTATGAAGAACTAAAGTTTAAACGGGCATATCGGCTTGCAACTTTGCATGGGATCTTTCGGCTGCCTCTGTGCCAAATTTTCCACTTTCACTTTGAAGAGGACTGACAATGGAGCACACTAGAGCTTGAATTGGCTAATTTGGACATCGGACGGTCAAGATATAGCGACTTGAAGTTCGATCAATCCAATTTATGATAATTTGCCCAAAAAATCTTTGACTTGTGATAATTTGTAGAAAATCCCTTGGAATATTTATGCACATTTCAGTCAGTAAAATCGCGATATCTTCTTTGTTTGACATCAAAATTGAGCGATTCTGGTCTTATTTCGAAGATAATTCCATGACCTACACATCCAAGCAGGTTATAGCCCATGACCTTGTTACGGGCCCTGCCAAAATCAGCCTCGAAGTAGCTAATAAAAATTCAAACCTTGAATTGGGACTCGTAACCTTTCTGAATGTGTTCACCTAGACTCCTGTACATTGGGGGATACTTTGGCTTGGTTCAAAACACCATAGAGAGTACGCAGGGACTGATCGACTGTCGGTTTGAGAGAGTTTCACTCACCTCCCTTTTACTTTTCCAAATTTTCATTCACCTCCCATCTTTTGCTGTCTACACATCAGTAAGGCTTTATTTGGCTCGGGATGACAAAAATGGGGTGCTTACATAATCCATGAAATCCCACACAAAATTATCATCCCATCAAACATATAAAGTAAAAAATCATCATCCCATCAAACATAAAAACTAAAATATAATCATCCCATCAAACATAAAAATTAAAATATCATCATCAATCAATCCATGAAACTCAAAAAAAAAAAAAAAAAAAAAAACCATATAGGGGCTTCAAATCATCAACATCAAGGTGCTTGTATCTCAGAATCAAATATAGGGTGTAGTTGAGTTTTGGCAAGGGCAAAGCCATGGGGAGTTAGGCAATTTATTTAAGAACTATGGCTCCCAATCTGTATACTTCTTCATTGACCTATGGAATAGTAAACACATAGTCAGCTTATAGAGCTGATATAGCATTAAAAAAATCACATTCTATTGGATGACTACAATCCTGAAGTTGTAGAATCGTGCTCATGAAGCTTGAAAAACGATCATGGTCATTAGAAGAAGTGGCCAGATTACCTCACCAGAATGCAGAAGACTGAAGTGCCACAAAGCTATAAGTGGCAGTCTAGGAGACAAGCACCTTTTGTGAGCGATTAAATTAAAGTTTAGCGGCTAAGCTTATAGAAGTAGCACTACAGAGCTTGAAGAAGCTGATCCTCGCATGCTGATGGCCGACCATAAGATAGGCTTATATGCTCGTCGGTGGAAGGAATCTTGGGAACAAGTTGAGGAGGAAGGGATTTGGGGAACAAATCGAGGGTTTAGGGTTCTGTTTTAGTTTGGGAACAAAACCCTCGACAATAGAGTCTTTTAAGTTTTTAACTTTTTTTTAAATAACTATTAATGTTTTATATACGTTTAATACTCCATACGAGTATTAAACGTGTCTAATATGGTTCATCATATAAAAAAAAGTGTTATACACAAATCTCTATGTATATTAAGCAATATATGGAAAGAACATATAAAAATACGATACGGGTATTATATAAGTATAATAAGTATATTTATTAACTGTGGGTGGGCCATCTAGATGGTATACTAATGCCATTTAAACCGAGCAAAGAAAAGGTAAAAGTATAGGAAAAAGATAGAATAAGGGTCCATTTGATAACACTCTCAATTCTGGATTCTGACTCCCATAGAGCCATTTGGGAACAAAATACCGTTTGGTAAATCTGGTCTAATTCCAAGCTCCCAAGGAGTGAACTAGAACACATGACTCTTTGATAAAAAAGTTGGTATCTAAAAAAATAACAAGTGACCTAGAGTTGAAAATGGGGAGAAGGGAGAAAAACGATTCCCATTCAATTCCATTGCTCCTTGATTTTTTCCCCAAACCCATTATCTTCTCCCCATTGTCTTTTCGCCAAACCAAAATAGCCAAAATCAGCGAAAAAGACGAAGAAAGAGTCCTGCAGCTTCAACCCTTCCATGAGTTCTTTTTCTGGCCATCGTGGATTTATTATTTCTCTTATACACTATCTGCCTCTCTTTGCGAAATGGAAAACCTCCCCCCCCTCTCTATTTGCTCTCAGTGTGTCTAATCTCACCCATGATTACTAGGGCTGCAACAGGGTCAGGTTGGGCTAGGTATTTGCGAACCCTAACCTTACCCTAGGCCATTTAAAATTAACCTTAACCTAGCTCAACCTTATCAGAGTTAGACATATCTCTTACCCTACCCTGGCAAGGTTCAACCTAGCCCTATTTGACCCTGATTGGGCCATGTTAGGCCGGGTTAACCCTGACTGATCTTGAATTAGGGTTGG